>RJWH01005143.1:7937-84656 GCA_004363575.1 Solenodon paradoxus | reverse complement strand
GTCAGAAGGTGCACAAACTACATTTTTATCTTTCTCATATGTTAGTGCTCAAGGGCTTATTTCAGATCTGCTATATCAAAAGGTCAGGGGACGAGCAGGGTTCAGGCTATCCTTAAATTTGATGAGTTGATTTTAATCCACAGCTGGATTGAGAATCACTATAAAAGCAACAGGAATTTTTGCAGAAAGACCTTTTTTTCTGTTCCTGGAGATAATCTTAAAAACCATTAAATCAGATTCACACAATTTAGAGTCTGATATAGGTTCATGCTACCAAGATAGGAAGTTACTGTGTTTTGCTTAGTTTAAGTTTTTCTTATTTTTAAATAAGGCATAAAAAACCCACTATTTGATTTTCAAGTCAGGGCTATTATTTTCTACCATGACATTTCTTCAAATAATTAAAACATTTTATTTACTCCTTTGTTAGAATCTAGCTTGCAAAAGAAAATAGAAAGCATATCTCCATAAACATTGCATTTAATAAGCTGTGAGTCTCGCCTGATCCCCTATGAAGTTGTACAGCACAGAGCAGAGCAGCACGTGCTCAACTGTGGAAGGAGACATTCTCCATTAAAGGTCCCGAGACATCAGAAAAAGCAAGTGTTCAAGGGGGATTTAATGGCATTTTCTGCATCCCTACTTTTCTTTCATCTTGTAATATTTTAAAATACTGAATAATATTTTCAAGATCCTAACAAAAACAATCTAATTCATAATGCTTTACAAATGTAAGCAATAAAAGACAGATGCATTGGAATCTGACCAGTGCTTCTACAAACAAGGGTCTGCAAATTATGGCTTGTGTTCACCACCTATTTTTGAAAATAAAGTTTCATTGGAACACAGTCATGCTCATCCATTTAAGTATTGTCTATAATGTATTTGCTCTTTATGGCATAGGTAAGCAGTTGAGACAGAGTGTATGATTTACAAATCCATCAGTTACTCTTCAGTCTTTTACGGAAAAGTTAGCTAACCATTGCTATGAAGTCTAAAGCCTTTTTTAGTGAAAAACTGAAAAAAAAATCAAATAAAAGTCTAGTGAAAAATATTATTTTCATTTGAAAATAGCTCTTCATTGCTTTAAAAACATCAACCACTCTCCTAAGACTTCTAACGAATAGAGTAAAGTCTATGTATACTAATTAAAACCAAGAGAATTATTGTATTAGTCAAAAATGTAAAAAAACTATGTGTCTTTTCCTAGGGAAAAATTAGAAGCCTGTCATTTATGACTGTTAGAAAATGGGAAATGGTTGTCTAAGCTTTAGAACTAAAAACAATCTAATATTAAATTAGTTCAATTTTAAAACACATCATCATTGCTGCCTCACCTTTCTCCTGCCAAAACAGCACAAGCAGTCTCCCTAACCTCTAGTGGCATGAACTCAGACAGAGCAGGTTGAGTCAAACTGAGTAATGTTGCTGAAAACTCTTGGCTAGTAAAAGCCCAGGAGGAGAGAACTGGAGACAGAAAGAACAGGAGCACACAGGTGCTGTGCACACTCCACTACGCACCTGAGGGCTTGGGCCCCTTGGGAATCAGGATCCAATGGCTAAGACCCTGGAAGAACAGCCTGTGGAAAGGACTTGACCCTGTTGGTTTGGTGAATATAAGGGACATAAACGCAGACAGCAAAATCAAGTCACATAGCTCTGACCATCAGAGTTATTACAACAAAACAAGCTGACCTCCCTCCACCATCAGGCAGCAAAACTATACACTCACAGACAACCACTACACCCAATCCCATGCCCACCCCCACCCAGCAGACATCATCACTCCCTGACATAACAGGACACACTAAAGAATCCTGTAAGGGTCAAAAATACAAAACAATATAAAAATAGAGCAACCCCTGGTAGAAATTAAAACAAATAAAGAAACAAGCAAATCATCAAGATCCCAAATCATGGGGAAAAAAGCCACAACATACCCTGAAACCTTAGGAAATGGAATCACAACAAAATGACAGCTCATCAGAAATTAACTTTGAAGATACGGAAAGAATTTTTTCTAACAGATAAAGAATTCAAGTCTGAAATTATAAAGAAATTCAGAGAATTAAAAAAATTCAGATAAAACAAAGAGTTAAAACAAATAATTAAGCACCAAGAGGCAGAGATTTAAGCTGTACAGAAAAAAAAAAACAGCAACACAGGATTTAAAGGAGATAATTCATGAAACTAAGAATAATATAGAAAGCTATGGAACCAGAATAACCCAAATGGAGGAAAGGATTAGTGTTATAGAGGATAGTAATGCAGAAAGGAGTCAAAAAGAAGAAAAATTAAATGCCAAAAAAAAAAAAAAAAGAAGAAATACTCAGAGAACTATCTGATACCACCAGGAAAGGCAACATTAGAATCCTGGGTATACCAGAAGGTGAAGAGAAAAAGAGAGCAACAGAGAATATCTTCAAGGCAATAAGGGCTGAAAACTTCCCAAATCTAGAACAAATTGCAAACATACAGGTCAATGAAGCAAACAGAACACCCAATTACTTACATCCTAAAAAAACTACACCAAGACACATAATTGTGAAACTTATAAAAAGCTGAAGATGAAGAAAAAATTCTAAAGATAGTCAGGGACAAAAAGCAGATAACATATAAAGGCACTCCTATCAGACTAACCTCAGACTTCTCAGTAGAAACTCTACAGGCTAGAAGAGAATGGAATGAGGTTTTCAAAATAGTTCAGGACAAAAAATGTCAATCAAGAATACTATATCCTGCAAAACTCTCTTTCAAATTTGAGGGAGAAATTAAGCCTTTTCCAAACAAACAAAAGCTAAGAGAGTTTGCAACCACAAGCCCTCCTCTACAAGAAATGTTAAAAGAGGCCCTACTAGCTAAACTAAAGAGGAAAAACTTCACAAAAATATAACAAAGAGATCAACATAACCAGGAAACAAAAATCAAAAATCAAAATGGCAGTAGCAAGTTTTCAAATGCCAATAATTACTGTAAATGTAAATGGATTGACCTCACCAATAAAAAGGCACAGAATTCCTAAATGGATTAAGAAACATAACCCAGCTCCATGTTGTCTACAAGAAACTCATCTTAGGTTGAGAGACAAGCAACGGCTTAAAGTGGATGCATGGAAAATGGTACTCCAAGCTAATGCCAAAATCAAAAGAGCAGGAACAGTTATACTCACATCAGATAAGGTAGTCTTTCAACCAAAGAAAATTAAAAAAGATAAAGATGGACATTCTATAATGATAAAGGGATCAATATAATAAAAAGACTTAACACAGAACAAGTCTCAGTAAATTTTCAAAGATTGAAATCATATCTGGCATCTTTTTAGATCACAATGGCATCAAACTAGAGATCAACCAAAAGGAGAAAAAGGAAAACTGCAAAAGAGTGGAGATTAAACAACATATTGTTGAGCAACCAATAGGTAAAAGAGGAAATTAAGGAAGAAATTAAAAAATATCTGAATCAAATGAAAATGAAGAAACAATGTTTAAGACTCTACGAGACGTAGCAAGAGCAGTAATAAGAGGGAAATTTGTAGCAATGCAATCCTACCTCAGAAAACAAGAAGAATCACTAATAAAAAACCTAAACCATCACCTAAAGAAACTAGAAAAAGCAGAAAAATAGAAATTTAAATCCAACAGAAAGAAAGAAATAATAAATACTAGGTCAGAAATCAATGAAAGAGATCAGAAAGACTATTAAAAAATCAACAAATCCAAAAGTTGTTTTTTCGAAAGAATAAACAAAGTAGACGGGCCATTAGCCAGACTCACAAAAAAGAGGAGCGAGAAAGCACAAACAAATAGAATAAAAAATGAAAAAGGAATAATCGCAACAGATACAACAGAAATACAGAGAACTTTAAGAGAATACTACATACAACTATATGGCAACAAACAGAAAAACCTAGAAGAAATGGACACATTTCTGAAAAGGTACAATATCCCAAAACAAAACAGAGAAGAACTAGATACCATGGACTGATCAATCACAAGCAAGGAAATTGAAACAGTGATCAAAAACCTTCCCCCAAACAAAAGCTCTAAACCAGAGGTTTCACCAGAGGTTTCACTACAAAGCATTCAAAAAACAATTAATTCCAATCCTCCTTAAACTCTTTCAAAACATAGAAGAGGGAAAACTTCCAAACCCTTTTTATGGCACCAATATTATGCTGATTTAGAAACCAGATAAAGACTGCACTGAAAAAGAAAACTATAGACCAATATCCTTAATGAATACTGATGCAAAAATTCTCAACAAAATACTAGCAAATCAAACTTAACAACATATAAAAGAATCATACATCATGATCAAGCAGTATTTATTCCAGGGAGGCAGGGATGGGTCAACATATGTATTTCAATAAATGTGATACACTGTATCAATAAAAAAGGACAAAAACCACATGATCGTCTCAATAGATGCAGAAAAAGCATTTGACAAGATTCAACACCCTTTTATGTTAAAAACCCTCCAAAGTAAGAAGGAATGTGCTTCAACATAATTAAAGCTATATATGACAAGCCCACAGCCAACATTGTACTCAATGGAGGAAAAACTGAAAACTTTTCCCCTAAGATCAGGGATAAGACAAGGATATCAACTCTCACCATTACTATTCAATATAGTGCTAGAGATCCTGGCTAATGCAATTAGACAAGAAAAAGATATAAAAGGTACAAATAGGAAAAGAAGAAGTGAAACTATCACTTTTCTCAGATGACATGATAATATACATAATGAACCCCAAAGAATCAAGTAAAATGCTGCTAGAAACAATAAACAAATATAGTAAGGTGGTAGGCTTAATTAATATTAAAAATATTAAAAAATAAGTCACATTTCTGTCTGCCAAATTAAAATAGAGAAAGAGAACTGAAGAAAACAATACCGTTTACAATTGCACCAAAAAAATTAAATACCTTGAAATAAATCTAACCAAAGAGGCAAAGGATCTATGAGAACTACAGGACATCGCTAAAAGAAATAGAAGATGATACAAAGAAATGGAAAGATATTCCATGCTCATGGATCAGAAGAATCAACATAATCAAAATGGTCATACTGCCCAAGGGAATATAGGGATTCAATGCTATCCCCATCAAAATTCCAAAGATATTCTTCACATAGAACCCAAAACAATGAAATTTATCTGGAACAACAAACATCCCAGGATAGCAAAAACAAACCTCAAGAAAAAACCAATAATGGAGGAGTCATGCCCCCTGACTACAAACTCTACTATAAAGCAATAATAATTAAAACAGCATGGTACTGGTATAAAAACAGAAGACAGATCAATGAAACAGATTTGGAAGCCCAGAAATAACTTCACATATACATGGATACCTAACATTTCACAAGATTCAAAAACTTACAATGGGGCAAGGGCAGCCTTTTTAATAAATGGTACTAGGAGAACTGGTCAGTCACATGCAAAAGGTTAAAACTAAAACATTACCTAACACCATAGACAAAAATGAACTCAAAATGGATTAAAAACCTAGACATAAGACCAGAAACCATCAAGCACATAGAAGAGAATGGAGGCAAAACATTATTAGACATAGACCTAAGAGATATCTTTGGCAACTCAACTCCCATTGCAAGGCAAATAAAATCCAAAATAAACAAGTGGGATTACATAAAACTAAAACGTTTCTATTAAGCGAAACAAAAGAAAACAAAACAACAAACGAGCAAACAAACAAAAACACATAAAAGCAAAAAGATATCCAACTGAATGGGAAAAGATATCTGACACCTCAGACAAAGAGTTAATATCTAAGATATACAAAGAACTCAAAAAATTGGACAACAAAAATACAAGCAATCCAATGAAAAAATGGGCTGATGACCTTAATAGACACCTATCCAAGGAAGACATACAAATGGCCATCAGGTTCATGAAAAGATGCTCTATGTCTTGTCATCAGGGAAATGCAAACCAAAACAACAATGAGATATCATCTTGCACCAGTAAGAATGGCTATTATCCAAAAAAATGGAAATAATAAGTGCTGGAGAGGATGTGGAGAAAAGGGAACTCTAATTCACTATTGATGGGAATGCAAAAAATGGTGCAACTCATTCTGGAAAGCAGTATGGAGAATTCTCAAAGAATTGAGAATGGAAATTCCATATGACCCAGTTATTCCTCTACTGGGCATTTATCCCAATGACACAAAAACACTTATCCAAAGAGATATATGCACCCCCCATGTTTACTGCAGCACAATTCACGATAACGAAGAACTGGAAGCTACCTAAATGTCCATCAACAGAGGAATGGATAAAGAAGATGTGGTGCATACACACTATGGAATACTATGCAGCCACCAAAAAGGGGAGACTACCCTGCCATTTGCAACAACGTGGATGGACTTGGAGAGAATTATGCTTAGCAAGATAAGCCAGAAGGAGGACAGACATCATATGATAGCACTCATATGATGGGTAAGGAGAAAACAAATAAATGTCATCAATTAAACAACACTAAAAGTGGAGAGGGGGTAAAGAAAGAAAGAGAGAGAGGGAGAACACTACTCCAAACAACTATGGATTCTTAGATATGAGAGACAAAAAGGCAAATCATGGGATACCAATGTGGCGGGGGAGGGGTGGGAGAAATAGTATTAAAGGCATTAACTGTAAACGAATGGAGAAAAAAAGGAAGAAATATTAGTAAATCTACTATGCTATTTGTAAATGTAAAAATATCACTATGTACACCTCCAAACAAGTCATTGTCAAAATGCAATATCCTTTCAATAATAATACAAAATGAAATTAAAAAATACAGCACATCATCTATCATTGGTTAAAATCCTTTTTGTGATGTATGCATTGTTATAAATATACAATGCACTGTGAACAGGATGGAAAATGTTCCTTATTTCATTCATTTGCTTATGATCCACATCCTACTTGTGCTAAGATTAGGTCTTCCATCTTTCTACAGAAATTCTGTTGTGATCCCAATATAAGATGGTTTGCTTTAGCTTGGAATCCATCAATGAGAAGCAGCAGTCACGTTGGAATCACACCACTGCTCACAAACTTGCAGTCTTGATACAGCTGAAAACGGTACATTTTCCTCAGTTAGAAGTTAGGATATTGTTCTTCACAATGGAGCCCATTGTACATTTTGAAAAGCTTTGGGTAGCAGTAGATGAGTTTAAAAGTTTGCTTATAAACATTTTCTGAGATACCCAAACAAGAAGCTATTAATTCTAAAGAAATAAGTAGAATGAAATAATTTTTTTGTTTTTGTTTTTGTTTTTAGCAACATCACAGGTTATTCTTATCCAATTCTTATATGGACAATGCAATAAAAGAACTGAATGATTAACAAACCGGATTTGAACTAAGGGAGTTTTTAATAGTTGGCTTGTGAGAGTGAGATGGAATTATTTCATATAAAAGAGCTTTGCAGTGTCTTTGGAATATTAAATGCTGTTAATACAAAAATAATCGAGAGTCCGTCCTTTAGGATTGAAATTGTAAATGAAAGACCATATTTTCAGTACTTCTCCCTTGCCTGGCTGGGCTGGGGTGGGGAGGGATGGTAGTTATAGTATCTGAGGCCAGAGGAGGTAAATGGAGAAAGAGACTGCAACTAGAGACCCAGACCTACCTCCCCAGAGGGTGTAGGAGCTTGTTCTAGTCTGATGAAGGGTTTCTGCCTCTTGCAGATGAGCTTCAGATCCACCCCAGCTCCTATGCAGGGCTCTTTGATGCAGCCCTGCATGGATGCCTGAGGAAGACAGAGCATCCCAGGGACATGGTGCAGGTGCTGTGGTCTTGTGGAGGCCTAGGGGCCAATGGAGATGCTGAACTGCCTAGAGAAAGTGTCCTGAGGGCCACAGCACTCCAGGTAAAGTGCCTGTGTCCAACTGCCTTCCTCACTTGCCTGGGCAGAGGCTGGGCTTTGTAATGGCCATGAGCATGGAAGTCCAAGTTTAGGAGAAACAGCAACCACGGGGATGGGCACAAGTTCTCAGCTACAGCTGCTGGCCTTTTATGCTCCAGCTGCCTTGGGATCTCCCAGACACAGGTATCTTTCTAGATGCTGAAAATTAAGTTGGATACTTGTAGACAGCTACTTACGTATGGGTCAGATTGAAGAGAACCACAACTGAAGGGAAACACCCTCTTTGGGAAGTTAACTCGGGTGTTTTCTTTGCATAAATGCAGAGGCAGTAAATCCTATAGATGGAGGGGAAAGTCAGAGGGTCTCCCACTCAGGCTTAGAATTGCAGGCTCTTCCTTCCTCCACAGTTGGCTAAAGATTCCTTGACAAGCCCAAGAAATAAGGAAAAACGGGTATGAATGGGAGCCTATATCACTCAATTTTTAGCATATTGAGGCAGACTTGTGTTTAGCAAGAAGAAACTAGATGTAATGTATTTTAGAGTAATGAAGGGAATGAGCAAAGATTCTATGGAGTGAGCAAATGCCAGCAGTCAGTCAACATCCACGATAATCTTTGACGTTTACTGGGCATGATCAGAATGGTATTTGAGTTCTAGAGCTCTGATGGCATAAAAAGAAAGAGAATAAAGTGTTGACACTGGAGAGAGAGAGATCACTTTTTTGGCTGACAGCTTAGTAGACTTGTTTCTGCCTGCCGCCTGAGGTTTGTATGGAAGCATTGTTCCACTTTATTTTCAGGACTCATGTTCCTTCCATTTTGTTGCTCAGTACCCACTGCATGATTGTCTTCATCTGCAAGGTCAAAGCTTACACGCTGCATATCTGCTGCATATCTGCAACTTGGCAGGAGAGAAAAGTAGAACTGGTAGATATAGGGTCCAAAGTCTATGATGCAGCACTTCAAGTGACATACGCAAACTTCTGCGTCTATCTCTTGTGCAAATAATGACACGAGTAGGGCTAGCTGAAGAGGCAACTAGCAAAATGTACTATCTAACTAGGTTGTCAGGAGCTCATTTTGATTAACAGACTCTTAGAATATTTAGAGCTGACGTGCCTGCTCTAGTGAGGTAGAGTAGCTAGGGGGTGGGCTGGAACAGAAGTGCCCCAGTAAACCAGGCCCTAAAAAATACCAGATAAAACACTGACACAAATCAGGCTCCAAAAGGGTCAAGCAACAGATACATTTCTAACACAGACTAGGCCTTGAAACGACTAGATAAGGTGATAACCAAGAGCAAAGCAGCATATACATTTCGGCAGCTGCCCTAATGCTACAGACTGGGGCCCAGAAGGCAGCTTGGGCTAGCTAGCTCAGTAACTGACAGTTACCTTCAACTGACCTCTACCTCATTATAATAAGCAACATAAAATTGCATTAATCTCATTATAACAGACTAGATTATGAGTCGTGAGCATGCACACTTAAGAAAGCATTGGCTCTTGGAAAAGAAAGCCTTTTCCTGGAAATCTCCACCCAGAAATGTCTCTATAGAAAAGGGGGGTGTGGAAAAGACCCCTCATAAGTATGTGCATCCTTAGCAGAATAGGTGTGGAGCTTCACTTGAGCCTGACCCACTTCTTACCCTTCATGGTTGTGTGCTTTTTGCTCTCCCCCACCCCCCCAACCCCTTCTCCCCCTCCCCATTCTCTATATTATAAATAAAAATCTTTTACTCTCAAGGTCCTGTATCTACGGTGATATTTATCCAAGGCTGGTGCAAGGACCTATTTGAATCACATGGGCGTTAACACCGTTATTGCCAATATATTGCACATCTATTAGGCAAAATTTAAAAAATATGGTCTTACATTTAAACTTGGCCATCTTGAGAGCTGAACACAAGGTGGACCTGAGTTGTGTGGACTTCTCTTTCTGAGACACAGTCAATGATGTGGGAAGAGTTTAAGCCAGTTTGACAATAAGAGGCAGAGACAAAGGAGCCAGATGGGATCTAAAGAGAATCCATTGTTCCAAGTGCAGGCGGGGAGAGCTCCTTTCAGAGAAGAGTATAGAGCAATCCATCAGATGCGGTGGATGAGAGGTTTTTAAGAGGAAGTCTCTGGAAAGCACCGCAGGGGTAGGGGTGGGTGGAATTCTGATAAGGCCACCTGGCATGCTGTTGATAGCAGGGTAAGGAGTCAGGATGTTTTAATAGGAGGGTCTGTCCTTGACTTAGATAAATGGGAGGGGTTGAACAACATCTGTTCTTGTTTCAAACTACAAAACGGTCCATTTTTCACGCTTGGCTGGAAAGTGACAACTTTCAGTTTTTTGTTTTCTTTTGTCTCCTGTCTCAAGGAGAGTGGGCAGATCATTATAGCCCATATACAAAGAGTCCTTCCTTACCAAGTATATCAAAGAAGGCTTCAGTTCTGTATTTCATTCTGTTTTATTTTGAATTCATTTTGGAGATTATACAGATGTTACTCTAGCAGTGACAATTTTAACTCTAGGCATTTTAGATTTTTTTTGGAAATATAACACATTGCTTTTATTACTATTGAGCAATGAAACCTTACACCTTTGGGGCCTTTCTTCTAACTTTCATTTCATGCGGGGACAGCATAGCTTAAAATTTCTAGGGCAGAATACAGAATATGAATGGAAAATTAAGTAACTGACAAAACCTGAGACTTTTGAAGCAAGGATCCCCAAAAAGCAAGAACCCCACCTTAGCCATCTGGGTCTAGGACACACTCCTAGATACCATTTTTACTCTAGGTACACAGCTGGACACACCCATGAAAGGAAAACCCCCATCCTTCAGATACAGGCAAGAATCCATCTTATCTGTACACATATGTGTATATTCCCTTCATGCAACTTTCCCGGCCCACAGGGAGCTTAAATTTACTGTTTCTGCTTTTAATAAACTTGTCTTGTGATCCAGACCAAACAATCCACGAATTCTTTCTGGACAGACCAAGAGTCTCATCAGTGTGTCTTAGCTCACCCTCCCCTGCATCATCATTGTTTGTAAATGCTGCACGAAGAAATAACTTATAATTTTTATATTCAAAGTACAAGAGTATCCTCTTTTAAAGGAGGATTTGTTAAGGCATTCCTCAACTGATGGAAGGAAATGTGATTTAATTTAACAGATAAGACTTTTTTTTTCATGTTTCTGAATTCAAAATCCACAAGACTGGTACAACATGTTATCTGAGCGATTGTGCTTATTTGGAGTCTATCGCACTCAACGTTGGAGCACAGCAGAAATTCTCAGACCAGAAGAACCTCATTTTAACATCTTGCTGCATGAAATTTGGGGAAACAAAGCTGCAGAGGCATCAGCTCTTTAGCACAAATGTGAAGCAGTGTTAGCTCAGAAATTACGAGCTCAACTTTTCAGTGGAAAAACTAAGTGTATACAAGAATAATGGTCCTGAAAGAATGAACATAGTTCAGAGGAATAGGGAATTCTAGAACATGAGTGATTAGCTACTGTGACATTACAGAAAAATCAGTCCACAACCAAAATCACCATGCATTGTTTGAGCTTTGGAAATTCAATAATCAGGGATTCATCGTTTTTTTCTTTTTTTTTTTTATAACCACCTACAAGCACCTAGATATCTAATATATCCTGGTATAATATATCATATTATATGTTTAGTTATTATCTTAAAATGTTGTATGTCACAGAACTATAATAATCAGATTTTCTGTCAATTCTATTGTAATGCCCTCTCCTCAGACCTTTAAAGTCTTTTCTTATTTACATATGGCATTTTAGGCTTATGCTTTTGTAAAAGCGTTATTATAAAAGTATTTTACTCAAGGATTCGTGTAAAGACTTTGACAAGTAATTTTCTAGAAATTTTAAGATCATAAAGTCAACTGGAAACAGGAGCAAATCACCCAAATATGATATAGTAACTACATAGGCACACAAGAAGACCTACCTGTGATCTCTCTGCTCCCTGTGCTGCAGAGCTGTGGGTTCCACAGAACTCAAGTGTCTACTTGTAAACTCAGTCCTTGGACTGGAGATCTTCCTATCAATTGCACACAAGAGAATAATTGCCCTTGATTCTCATAGAAACCAGTGGACACCACTGAAACATCATTTGTGACCCAGCAAAAGAGTACATTCCAGAGAGAGGAACAGGTCTCACCACACATGGAAGCCAAATGGGTGATGCTGGCCACACCAGGACCCCAAGTCACCTTTCAGGAAGAAATCTAACATTTAAAAAAAGAAAGCCACAGTGCTAAATCTAAGACAGAGGATAAAGTCATCCCAAAATCCAAGTCACACAAAAAAGTGTGAATGGCTCAAAGAGAAGATGATGCCAGGACCTCCCCAGAGAGTAACTCCATTAACATTGATTAGGAAAACCTAACAGAGAAAGAATTCTAAACAATAGTTATAAAAATGTTGAATGCCAGGCAGGAGGCACACACAACCATTCAAGGTAATTGGAAGACCTCAGTAAAGAAGTGACAGATTAAAGGAACTGCATCACCAAGGAGATTGAGACGATGGAGAAAGTCCTAGAAGAAATGCTAGAGATAAAAAACCACAGTCAATGAATTGAAGATAAACCTGGAAATCTTCATAAACAGACTCAATCATGCAGAGCCATATATCTCAGAATTTGAAGACAAGATAATAGAGGTGACCCTCACAGAAGAGGAGAGTGAAACAAGACTATGGATAAATGAAGAAATCTTATGAGAAATATCAAACACCATGAGAAGAACAAACATAAGGAACATAGATACCCCAGAAGGAAAGAAAAAAGCGAAAAAGGAACAGAAAACTTACTCAAAGCAGTTATAGTAGAGAACTTCCACATCTGTCACAAAAAGTAATCGTGGAGGTACGAGAAGCAGAGGGAACACCACAATATCTAAATATAAAAGACCTGCCCCTAGACACATCATAGCAGAACTAGCAAAAGTTATTGACAAAGAAAAACTACTCAAGGCTGCTAGAGCGAAAAGAAACATAACCTACAAAGGTATACCTATCACACTGTCATCAGACTTCAGCAGAAACACTGCAGGCTAGAAGAAGACAGAATGTCATATTCAAAATACTTTAAGACAAAAACTACCAGCCAAGAACACCCTGTAAAACTATCATATGATAGTTTTATGATATGATATAGCATAAATATGATAGAGAATAAAAAATTTTTAATTATAAATAAAATTAATGTATTTTTCCACTACCAAACCTACCATTTAATAAATTCTGAAAAGCATCCTTCAACAGGGAAAAAGAAAACAAAGATCCACCAAACCCTGTGAATGGTGATAAGGAAAGAAAAGAAAGGAAAAGAAAATGCACAAAGACAGGACCAATAGGAAAGAATAACAATCACCAATGGGGGAAATAAAAATGGAATCTATATGAACATATAAATATGATATGGTGACAACTCATAAAAGACTATCATAGAGATGTAAAGACAGTGATAAATCATGTATAAGCCACAAAACCTAACTCTAAGGAAATAAATAGATGGGAAGTAGACAAAACTGAAAGAAATGATAACAAAACCACACAGAGGGAAGAGCAAATAAAAATAAAGGGGAAGAAAGCAAATAACACAGAATACTAACAGCAAGCAAAGAGTCAAATGACAGCAATAAAGTTCTATATATCATTCACCCTAATTGTGAATGAACTTATTGTGCCAATCAAAAGATACAGAGATGCTGCATGGATCATAAAACAGGATCCATCAATGTCATGCTTACAAGAAACTCATATGAGATCCAAAGACAAACCCAGGTTGAGAGTCAAAGGTTATGGAAAAATATATCAAAGCAATAACGATGAAAGGAAATTAGGAACTGTAATACTAATTTAAGACAAGATAAACTTCAACCTGAAAAGTTTATCTCAAGACAAACTCAATTCATTGGGAAGAAGTAACTATCACTAACATGTATGCACTGAATGCTGGACCATCAAAATACATAAAATAAGTGCATCAATAGAGCACAAGGTCCTAACAGACATATACATGATGTTCTAACCCCCCAAAAAGAATATGTCTTCTCAAATGTACGTGGAACATTCTCAAGGATACACCATATACTAGGACACAAAGCAAGTCTTAACGAATATATCAAGATTGAAATTATAGAAAGTATCTTCTCTGGCCACAAAGGGGTGAAATTAGAAATTAATCAAAAGAACAAAACTGCAAGAATCACAAAGGTGCAGATTGGACAACGTGCTTCTGAACAACTCATGGATCATAAATGAAATTAAAGATGAAATTAAGACTTATCTGGAAACAAATACAATGAAGAGACGAGCTATCAGAGGGCATGGGATGAAGCAAAACCACTTCTGAGAGGAATGCTTATCGCCATGCAAGCACACATCAAAAACCCAGAGAGAGGCCAAATTAATTCCTCAACATCACACTTGAGGGAATTAAAAAGGGAAGAGCAATCAAAACAAAACAAAAAAAAGAGGCAGCAGAAAGAGGGATATAATAAAAATCAGAAAAGAAATAAACAAAATTGAAAACAGAGGAACCATCTAAAAGATCAACGAAATGTAGACTTGTTTCTTTGAAAATATAATTAAATTTGCTACACCCCTAGATAGACTCATAAAGAACAGAGAGAAAACTGTAATAACAATATAACAGCAATCAGAAATAAAAGAGGTGAGATTCCAATTGACAGCATAGAAATACAGAAGATCATGAGAGACTATTGTGAGCAATGATATGCCAACAAATATGTCAATCATGAAGAAATGAACAGATTTTTTTAAAGACATAATATTTATGTTTGGAAATGAGCACACTTCTCTTATGTTAAGATGCTTGAGGAACACTGATTGTATATAGTTGTAATTTAGTTGGATTTGGGTTTTGTTTTTTCTAGCTGCCTTCTATATACCACAATTCTTCTTTATGTAAAGTCTTGAGTGTCAAAAGGTTTGTCTCTAAGTTACTGTTTCGTTTCCCATTTCAGGAGAACCTGCATAATGTGTCACACAGGTTCTCTCTTTCATTTGCCCCTGTTCCTAGCCCAAGGATGGGTTGCTATTACCTGTAATTTAGTTCAAGGCTCCTAGTGAAGCCATGTCTTCTCTCTGCTCCCCACTACTTCTGTGCAACAATGAGTCTTGAATGCCCAGCCTGCCTGACTCACAAGGGGGCCCTCAAGTCACTTCATGCACCTAATCTCCCTGTGAGCACTGGATTGATGGTGGCTTTGCTGTCTTTTACCAAAGCAAGATGTTAACAATACAATTTTTCCTTTCTGTGGATTTTCATGAGGCCCTGTAAACTAGGTGTCAAAAACTTACTTTCTAAAACAGGATGTTAGACCTTCTTTTCTGAACTTCGACTAGTGGGATGTGAAAAATAAAAACAAAAAAAAACAACTTCACTTCAGTTAAATGGAGGCTTATGAACCTCTGTCAGTTCAGGAAATAATTTTTCCATCCTACTTTACCAAAAAAATACCCTTACTATTGAAACTTACAGATTATAATTTTAAAAGATAGTCTTCCTAACAGCAATTAAAAACAGGGAATTGGAAAAAAATCTTCATATTACTCTTTTATCTATTACCATATAAGAAAATGTCTTACATTCAAGCAGAACTACCTTTAGTTCTTCTTCTCTGTATTCACATCTCTGTAGTCTTTATTAAAAAATGAAAGCAAAAGCATAAAAAAGGGGGAGGGTGCTTCTGGGATGCAGTTAGAAGAGAAAGGACTGTCGTTATTTGGGGTTCACCATGGCTCACCTCTCTTCTACCTCAGTGGCTAAGTCTCAGGAAGCACAGGGTCACTGATCTTAGTCCAGAGTAGGCTCAGCTCTCAAAATGACCAAGTTTAATTTCAGGGCTTGAAAAACATGTCTCGGATGTTGTTGGATAGACTTTTATAGTAATAACAGATATATTTGTTCTAAATGTTATACTATTGTATTTTACAAGATGAGTTCAGCTAGAGGACATACATTTCTAGCTACCCTTGCAGCTTGCTGTGGATATATGATTGAGTCTCATAGGGAATATGAACAGAGGTATGTGTGTGCCACTTGAGGACCTGGGTCAGAGAACTCTGACCCTGGACTCTATGAGTCCCCTTTTTCTTTCAATTGCCCAGATCACAGAGCTGACAGAAGTCAAGCTTTGACCTGGCAGATGAACACAAAGTCTTAGTGACAACAGAACGGAACAATAGGATGCAAGGAAACCATCCCTGAAGTATCCCGTAAAACATTATTTCTACTCAAGATGAAAATGGAAGGACCAGATCTCATCTTCCAAGATGTAGTAATAGCTTCCTGAATTAGTTCTTTCTATGGTATATATTCTATTCTCTCTCTTCTGCCATCAGAATGCGGAGCTCAAGCAGTAGCTCTGAGTATGCCAAATACCTCAGTGTTTCTTGAATAAAGTTTGTCTCTAAGTTACAATCGATATTTTCAACCTCATCTTCAATGAGCCCATTGGGTAAGTAGACCATGACTGATTCCTAGCCTTTACACAGGACCACTGTGTATTTGCTTGTTCCCTTACTTTGCTTTCAATTTTTTTCTCTATTGTCTTTAATGAAATCTGAGTCATCGTCATGATTCCCAGAAATGGCACCTCCTGTGAGGCCATATGTAATCTTTCAAAATGTAATTATTGCTTCTAAATACACCAAAATATTTCATTTGTATCATTTTATCAAGACTTACCACTTTATTTTATGATATTTCCCTCCTGCTAGGTAGAGTTTTGCCGAGAGCGAGAACATTTCTTTCTTCCTCTTTAGATATACTGGGATGAAGGCGCCCACCCTGCAGAGCAAGTCCCAGTAAAATGTGCCTTCAAGTATTGAAAGGACAAAATAGCATTGCTCTGTTAACCCCCACTCCAATAAGACAGTTTGACATTCACCCAATTTCACCATATTTTATAAGAGGAGTTTTATTACTTTTAAAGTGTTTCAGAATAAATGTGGCATGTGTCCTGAATTGCTGACTTCATCCATGGAGAGGTTAATGAGCACGCGAATGGCCCTAACTAGAATAATCTCATTAAAATATGGTGGTTTTGTGTAAGAAATATTCTTTTTTGAACTATGAACAAAGACTTTTTTAAGTGACATAAGAGTCTGTAGAAATCATGAAGTCAGTGGAGTAACGTACATGCCGGGTTAGGAGGACTGATCAGTCCCAATGGCCTGGTCTGAACAGGACATGAGCCATGACAGCCCAGCAGCTCCCGCCAGCAGTACATGTGCCAGGGTTGTGCCTGTTTCTTCTCCTCCCTCCAGAGGGAACTGAGACACTGATATAACTTCAAGGTCAGAAACCTGCCTTAGAAGCTTCTGTATCCACTATGGATGAGACTTTGCTTCACAGAAAAGGACGTCCCCAGACTGCAGGTCAGTTGTTTAAATCTTTTTGCTCTTTGTTATATTTTGTGTCACATAACTGGTAGAATTAAACCTGAGACCTGGCACCCAAAGGTGGCTACCTTACATGGATTGTTAGTTCTGCTTTCTGAAGTTATTTACTGTATTTTTGAGAGGTTTCTAATTTTTCCTTGTATATCTAAGTGACTCCAGCAACACACTCCCATGATTAAAAATGGAGGAATTTCCTCAGCAAATAAATTCTCTATAATACCGGCTAACAGGATGGAGGGAAGTGTCTCTTCTTACTGCACCTACAACCATGTAAAAGAATGGCTGTGAATCAGCCTTCCTACGTGCGTGTTGAATAAGAAGCTGTTTGACCTTTGATTCCTTGAAAATAAACCCCTATATCTCTTTGATTCTTTCAATAATTTCATATTTATTATTTTTCATGTATAGAGAGACTTTTGCCTGGCACATCATCTTGAGAGGTATATAAATTTATTCCAATCAATGATAACTTGTGACTAAACCTCAAACTGAGTGAAGAGTCCATTGTCCTTTGCCTCAGTCCTTGAACCCTTCCTTTCTCTAAACCATGATCATTTCATGACACCTTTTCATCTTCACTGTTTCTTATTCGTGTTCATGTGTGTGGGGAGGTTTGGTGGAAAGCAGAACTCATCACTCCCTCATCCCTATACTAGACCATCTGGACAGAGCATCATCTGGTGACTCCAAATGAGTCTGGGGTCCTGTCACCTGCTGACTTCTCATTCCAATGACATGGGTTGGGGAAAACCTGTGAGCACTAACTCAGAACCATTAAGAAAACAGAGCTACATTTGTAGCATCCACTACTCTGTCAGACTGTGAGTCTCATGGTCAGTGAGAAATTGATGGTCACAACCTGTTGAATAAATATGCATTTATATGCCCATTTCCTAAAAACATCTGATTCTAATTGGAGGACTTTGTGAAGGAATTAATACAGTAGGTCCTTGAGTAATTTTTCTTTTAAAATAGCATCAGTATAACTTTGATGAATATCCGTTGAATAAAAAGATGTTACTCTAGGACTTGGAGGTCCTGTTGAGCAAAATAAGTCAGAAAGAAAGAGGAATACAGAATGGTTTCATTCACATGTGGAATAAAATGAAATGAAACAAATGAACATACAAATTCCAACAAAAATAGCAAGACTCAGGACTGGTTATAGCAGGTGGGGGGAATGAAGAGAAAAGGTAGCTGTAAGGGACACTGGAACTCTGGTGGTGGGTGTGGTGTGAAATATAGACTGAGATGTAATTTCAATAATTCCTAAATAGAATTTAGCACTGTGAACTAAAGAAATAATAGACATTACTACAAATATTTAAAAAAAAATGAATTTCAGGCCCAAATGACTAAAATCAGGATGCATATCTTATATTTTCTGCTTCTTTGTGTAATAAGTCGACTATTTCTGTTGTATCAACTTATGCTATTTTTACTGGTACTAAATATTTTCATCCCATTACAAGAACTTTCTGATTCTAGGTATTATTATTTGTGTATTAATTTTAGTAATAGAATTGTGTTTGAATAAATGACTCATACAAGATAAAAGTCACAGAAGAATATAAATGTAAAGTTGGTTATCCTCTCAGTTTTATTTCAACTGTGCAGGGCCATTCTTGTTGTGTCCAAGGATACAAGTTTATTTTTTATTAGCCCAGAGATAGATGATAACATATGCACACATTCATTACTTTCTAAATTAACTGAATGGTACAAATAAACATGTTTTCTGCATTTCCACCCCCCCTTTTCTTTTTTAACTTATGACAAATCTGGAGATTTCTTCATGTTAGTAGAGCTTCCCCTTTCATTATGTCCCAAGACCTACCTTACAGTAGTCAGCTGAGGGAGTTGTTTCCAGTATTTTCTAATTGCAACAATCCTGAAACAGTATTTTACTAGATAAGTCATTCTCACCTAGGTAAAATAAATTTATATATGTATGTATATATATATATATATATGAGATAAATCCCTCTGGAACAACAGTATTTGCTTTTAAAATTTTGATATATATATATATATATATATATATATATATAGTTGTATCAGTTGTTAATATAAAATATTAACAAGGGCCAGTTGTCTGAAACCATTGCCAAGTTAGTATCCTAAGAAAACTTACCATTTGGCCCATGTCACAGGTGGCACAGGTACCTCCTAGTTTTACTTTGCATATACTGTTTACTGAGTTAAACACTGTTATTCTCTTCTTATTTTGGGCATTAGAAAATGTGTTGTTACTCTTCTCTAATTGATTTATAAGGGCTCCTAATAACTTACGAAATGATTCTAAGCTCCTAATGAAGATTATGAATATTAACTTCATCCTACCATTTATCTTTTTGCTTTGCTTAAAACTTTTCAATGACTAAATCATCTTCAACTTGCTTTCCATTTCTATAAATTGCTCAATTCAATCATGACACAATTTGCATTTGGGTATCAGACTCTGATAGTCTTTGGTAATTACTTTCTCTTTTAAGTTTCATGAATGGAACAATCAGCAAAGAGAGAATCCAAAAGTGAGCCAGTTAAAGTCATCCCAATACCAAGCATTCTAGAACGCCCCTCTAGCACGGTTGCTAACACACTGCCAGCACCAACAAGGATGCCTGAAATGGTTTTGACCCAATTCCTTCTATTTCTTTCAATAACTCCTCTTAGTTGATTGACCTCTTCATTCATTTCCTTAAATTTCTTTTGAGCTCCTTCAGCATGCAGTTCTTCCTGTATTTGTAAAAAGGGAGATTCTACTTTTAAAAATCTTGATGATCAGGACTTAATGTATAAATACTACAGTACAAAAAAAATGAGTCTATTTCTGTAAGATCTTAGATGCTCTTTGGTGAGTTTGTCCAGTATTACAAATATTTGGGACTGGACAGAGGGAGGAGCCATGGTTAATAGTGACCTAGTATCTCTCAGAACATTCTCACTGGGGATTGGAGGAATAGGACTGGGTCAAACCTGAAAACTATCCCAGTAATGTGTTCCAGCCCTAGGAATACACTTTGGGAATAAATGTGGGACTAAATTACTTAGTAAATTAAAACCACGTAATTTTAATTGTTTTTTAAGGTGTATGGAGGTGGCAGGACCACATATGCAACAAATAATGGAAGGAGCTGACCCTCTCTAGACACTGACTATCAAGCTCCAGGTTAGAATCAAGAATGCATTTTACTGTAGGTGTTCAGAACCAGCCAGGCAGATCTGGAAACAAACGAGCACATTTTAGAGCATTCAGCCTCCCATATTTCATGTCAGGCACAATTTGATACTTCCCAGATCAGATCTATTTCAGGTCCCTTTAAAGGTTGTACCAAACATCCTAAGGTCTCCAGGACTAAGGTCCTACTCACCTGTGTGCATAGCAAGACCCTATCACTTGACAAACATCACCCAGGAGCTGGGAGCATGTCATCTGCACCAGCAAAGTCTGATGGTCCTGAAGGTGCCCAGTTATGTAGGGTCAGGGCTTCAGCCCCATCCAGATTTTTGACACTCCAGGGAATCATGTCTTTCTGATTTCTCTCTGACATTATGGCTTTTGAGATACTTTTTGTTCCTTCCTTCCTGAGGACTATGGGCCTTGCCAGGACCCATCCAGACTGACCATCTATTTTTCTTTTTTTAAAGGAAAGGTGCAGGCAGAAATGAAGGCGAGTAGCCAGGCGGGAAGAGAGAGGAGGAAGAAGCATCTTTACCTTTTATTTTTATTTATCTATTCACACTGGTTGCCTGTCCCCAGGTCTGGGACTCAAACCTAGGACTACTTGGCTTGCTCCTTCAGAGGTGATTAACCTAATTACTACTCCATCAGAGCACCCCAGACTGACCTTCAGCTTGTGCTCCAGAATCATTTCTTGCTCTCTTATCAGGTTTCTTGTTTCTCTCACCAACTTCTCTACCATTGGGTCATGTTTTCTTTGTAGGTTCTCTCTTGAGCCTCCAGTTTTTGTTGATACTCCTTCTCTTTCTGTCTTAGCAGCTCTGTTTCCTTCTCAGCTGCCTGCTTCTGGGCATGCATGGCTGTTCCACAGAGGTTTTATGGAGGAAGACATGACCCAGAATGTGATGGAGAGGTACTGATTGGTAATATGAGCAATGAAATGTTCCCAGTTTATTCAGATAGAGCAGAGTATTCCCCAGGACAGGAAGCTCCTGGTTTCAGGAGGTTTTAGCTTTTACACCTGTCAGAGGGCACTGCTGGGACCTCCCTCCCCTGTGTGGGCTCAGACTTCCCCTTACCTTCTAGGGTCTTCTCCCCATCATTGACTGCTTTGTCTGCCTGCAAGATGATTTCCCCTACTGCTTCCTGTGACTGCAGGAAGTGCTGGAGGACATCATTTGCCTGAGAAAGCAAGGAATAGATTCAGGAAACAAAGATCAAGTCTCTTGTTGGGGAAATAATTGTTAAGTAATGTCACAGATGAGTATAAATTCTTCATCCCCCTCAAGAACTCAGTGTTTCTTTTATTTCAGCGACCACAACCAAAGAAATCAAGCTTTTCAGTGAAACATGAAAACCTTCTAAAGCAGTCTTGTTCCTATCTCTCCAGTTACTCTCCTCACTATGCCACCAGAGATCCACCATTGTCACAAACTACCTGATTTATGTGCAGTCCTAGAAACACATATACACAGTGTTTGTATATACTCCAGTGTTCATAGCAGCTGCAGTCTTTTTCTTCTGAGTGGGTCTTTGCCAACCCTTCTTTACTTTCACTTTTTGGTACGTCAACTTGTAGCTTCTACCTCCGCTTCCAGGAAGTTTCCCTAAACTTCCTTGTGCATTTTGAATGTCTAACGGGTATGTAACACTACCCTCCCATCTCTATCAATTGATGACTGTGCTCTCAGATAACTGATTCGCTTCTCTGTACATCGCAGTAACAGTAGTACCTAAATCATATTAATCTAATCATTAAATAAATGAGACAAGCATAGCATTTAAGAATATTCTTGGTTTAGAAAACTAGTGCTTAATATAGGTCAGAGATCACCATCATCACCATTATCAAAATCATCACTATAATGTATGCCTGTATGACAATATGCCACTATAAATATTAATATCAGTGATCAAATTGACTATGTCATTTCCAAGTAAGATCATAATCATCCTAAGAACATTTTTACTGTACTAAAATGCCCCTTATACATTGAACAAAAACTATTCCACTGTTTGCTAAACAAAAATGGATGATCTCTTTCTTTAGATTCCTAATAAAAAACATTTCTGCTGTGTTTGAGTATCTAACGAATTGTGGATATAAAAGCTAAAAATGTAGAGATACTGTGGTGCTCAGATTTCTCTCCAGATAGGGTCTGTGGATTTAGATTTTCAAAAGAACCCAAACTCTCTGATTCCAGTCTTCTATATCCCGTCTCTTCCTCTTATTCCTCACCTTAACTCCTTTCATGGGCACCAGCTCATAGGCCTCTTCAATTTTGTTCTTTGCTTCTAAGTAAAGTTTGTATCCTCCAGGCACAGAGAAAGTTCTTTTTGAAACATCTTCCATCAGGGGCTCTGAAAGTTTCTGCAACTCATCTTGGCAATATTTGGCAGATGCCTGTTCATTCTGTAGCAAAAAATCTTCCTTCTTTTTCTCCATGGCTCTCTGCCATGAAATGTGGAGAAATTGAATTGAAAAAAAAGCTATTAGTAGCTCTGATCCTCTTAGAATAAGCAACCTGCTTTCCTAAGAGCGCATTGGAATAGGGAATGGACAAGGAGTCAGGGAGACTTGTTTCAGTCCCAATTCTGACCACTCTTCTGTGTAACCTATGAAAGACCCTTAATTCCCTTGAGCTTAGGTCAATGACAGTGAAATGATAGGGTGATGGAAATAGACTGCAGGATTACTTTTATATTTTTAATTGATATATAATTTATTATAACATTTTATTAAATTTCAGGTTTGCAGCATACTATTTGCTACCTGTACATGTATTGCAAAATGATCACCAGATAAGTCTAGTTAACATGTGTAAATGTATATAGGTATAACTTTTGCTTTTGATGAGAACTTTAAGATCGACTTTTTGGGAACTTTCAAACATACAGTACAGTATTATTCATGGTTTCTTTAACAGTAGTAGGATTACTAGCTTCGTCCATAACAATGATCAAAGCAAAGTTCAGTAAGACTGAAAATAGACTTTCCTCTTGAAACTTTGGTTTCTATTAATAAAACTACATACAGAGCAAATCAACTGCTTACTAATAAATTCAGTGGTTTATAAATAATTTTAACCTTCCATGAATTCTTTTAATGAAGGTTTGAGTGGACAAAACTATAGGAGCAAAACTTGCTTTGATGTACTCAGTGTTACAATATATTTGGCTTTCTTCTATATGAACTAAGATATTTCTGTAACTTGAATGGTCAAAGACAGACTCAAAGTCAAACTTCCAATGTAAGTGACTGTCATAAGCAGAATTATGATGTTTTTCAAGAGTTCTCTTCCCTGGTGTTCAAGTTCTGCACAGTCCTCACCCTTTTATCAATGTGAATATTTATCCTGTGATTTTATTATCTGGTACAGTGGGCTTTCAAAATGGAGGTTATCCAGGTAAACATTACCTAGTAACACGAGTCCATTAAATGCAGTTTTCTCCAATTGATAGTGGAGAAGGTAGATAGATTGGAAACAGAAGAATGATGTGATACACCATTATTAGTTTGAAAACTGAGGTAAATTCCCCAAAGCCTCTATATGATAACATAAGCTCATTTGAGCACTGTTTTCATCTTGTGTTATATTCAGTAGACCATTCATACATCTTGTGCTCAGATCTGACCTAAAGAACATGTGCAAAAAATCATACAATGTTTTTAATTTGCTAAGAACATAGTAATTTGTTTGTACATAATAGAAAATAAAGAGCTCACCTTTTTTAGAAAAAACAATGGATTGTTTCCTATAGAATCCTGCCATTCATAAGAATCCAAACTATTTCTATAATGAGAAGGGGAAGAACTGTGGGGTGAAAAGAATGGAATCCAGGCATCTTCTAGAAGGATGGGAATCAGGAAGGATAAATGCTGAGATATATTACCACAAGATTCTTCTGGAACTCCCGTGCGTCATCCTTGAACGAGAGCTCCATGAAGATGGCAATGGCTTCCTTCTCACAGGCTGCATGTACGCCCAGCAGCTCCTGGAGTGTGTCTGTGGGGAACCTCACTCGCTGGGCCATCTGCTCACTGTAGTGGTCGACTGCCTGCTGCACAGCCGCTGAGTTCTCAAGCTGGGCCAGGGCTATGACTGCATTTTCCAAACAAGGTACTCCTCCACTGTTGATGGCTTCAACATAAGCCGTGACCACAGTCCCCAGCCCTGAATGACAGATTTAGAGAATAAACAGAGAGTTCTCATTGTTTTATAAGTTCTAGAAGTTAGCATTCTAAAAATCACAAAAACTTCTAAAATTTGAAAAAGAAAGCAAATGCCCAAAAGCAACATTACCCTAACACCAAAATCAGTCATCCCCCCAAATGATATTATGTACCAATATATGATCAACATAGTTATAAGATTCTAAGCAAAATATTTACAAAACAAATTCAACAACCCTAAAAGTATCACACACCATGATCAAGTGAGGTTTATTCCAGAGATATAAGGATGCCTCAATATATGCAAATTAATAAATGTTATATACCGAAATTAGCATAGGAAGGACGTTATCATATGATCCTCTCAATTGATGTAGAAAAAGTCATTAGATAATACTCAACACCCTTTTTGTTAAAACTCCTGAAATAGGGGTATAAATAGAACATACTTCGATATAATAAAGGCTATATATGACAAATACACAGGCATCATCGTTTCCCATGGACAAAAACTGAATAAAACTCTTCTTCTAAGATCAGGAACACTGCAAGTATGTCTACTCTCACAATTATTATTCAAAGTAGTGTTGGAAGTTCTAGTTATCAAATTAGACAAGAAAAGAACATAAAATATATACAAATTAGAACAAAAGAAGTAAAACTATCTTTATATGATATGATAATACATAGAAATCCCCAAAACTTCAGAAAGTACAGAACTGTTAGAAATAATAAATACAGAAACAAGGTACAAAATTAATACATAAAATTTTTTTCATTTCTATATGAAAATAATCTACTAGCAGAAAGAAAATAAAGCAAAAAGGAATGAAATACCTTGGAATAAATTTAGGCAAAGAATTAAAAACCTATACTCTGAAAAATATAAGACATTGTTAAATGAAACAGAAAGCACAAAGAAATGGAAAGATAATCCATGCTCATGGATTGTAAAAATGAACAATGTTAAAACTGCCATTTTACCCAAAGGAATAAGCAGATTCAATGGAAATCCTATCAAAATCCCAAAGATATTCTTCACTGAAATAGAACAAAGATCCATGTAATTTATCTGGAACTATAAAATAAATTGATAGCAAAAAAAAATCATGAGAAAAAAGAACAAAATAGGAGGTATCATGCTTTCTGAATTCATACTGTGCTAAAAATCAGATGTATTCAAATAATCATAGCACTGGAATAGATATACAGATCTATGGAAGAGAATTGAGAGCCTAGGAATAAGACCCACCCCCCCATATATGTGTGTGTGTGTGTGTGTGTGTGTGTGTGTGTGTGTATAATTCAGTTAAATTGGGCAGAAGTACTGAAGAGATATTTCTCAAAGAAGACATATAGAAGGCCAACAGCACATGAAAAGATGTTCTACCTCTTGCTATTAGGAAAACAGCACATCAAAATAGCAGTAAGATGCCACCTCATACCATGAGAATGGCTATTACACAAAAGATTGGAAACAGCAAGTGCAGGGATGGAAAGAAGAAAACCCTGATATACTCTGTAGGAGTGTAAATTTTGGGTACAGTCATTATGAGAAGTAGAATTAAAATTCCTCAAAAAATTAAACATAGAAATTCTGTATGATGCTAGTATTCCATTTCTTGGTACAACACTAATACAAAGAGATATATGAATCATCATAATTTTTTCAGCATTATTTATAATAGCCAAAAGCTCAAAACAACCTAAGTGTCCATGTATAGATGAGTGGATGAAAAATATATGGTACATGTGCACAATGGCATATTGCCATATATATATATATAAGGAAATCCAGTCATTTGCAATAATATGAGTGGGCTTAGAGAGAATTATACTTAGGGAAAGTAGTCAGATGGGGAAAGGTAAACACTGTATGATTTTACCTGTATATAGTATGTAGAGAAACCAAACAAACATATCAACCCAATCAAGTATACAAAGACTTGCAATCTATAAGACAAATTTTTGGTTACCAGATGGGAAGTGAGGGGGGTGGCGGAGAAATCAGATAAAATGTGTCAATTATATGGTGCTTGCTAGAACTGAATTTTGTAGCGAATTTAGCGCATTTCATATGAATATTGATTTCCAGTGATGAACAGCTTAATCCTATATGATGCAATGTCATTTCAATAAAATTAAAAAGTTTTAAACAAGTAAAATTAAATATTTATTATGTTGCATATAAAATCATAAAAATGGTATCAGAATGAAGTTTTCTCTTCTCTTTTGTCTCTTTTTCATCCTTATTAACATCCTGTTCACTTTTTCATGAGTGAATCTACTTCCTTGCAATAACATTGCTGAATATCCTACTCACTCTATCTTTTATGATTTTCAAATTCACTACACTACAATATCTAATTAACACTCTAAAGCAATGTTCAAGAATTTCCTGAGCTATTTCCCATTGAATCTAACTTTTAAAAGTTTATATTACAGGTAAGTAAATTACATCATTTGTGGGTGATATTTCCAAATGAAAATGTAAGGTCCCTTGTGAAAACTCATCGAGTATTTCAGAATAATGACACCAACATAAAACCAACCATGGGTCCATCACAGCTCAGGACACTGTGTCTGCTCAGGTTGCAGATCCATGAATACAATCCTGTATTTAAGATTACATTTCAATTTGTTTCTCAAGCACTCAATGAACTTTTAGAAACTCAGGTCCTGCTATTTATTTTCTAACTGGTGTAAGTTCACAAACTACCCATGCATCCTCACTGAGAAACATGTATCCTATCAGAATTCCTATCACCATGTGGGTTTCTATCCTTAAGAGCATCTTCTGCTTATACGATCAATGTGTCTGTTTCATGAGATAAACTAAGGTTCATTAAACCCTATGATTGGGAAACTTTAATAAAAAAACATGCATTTGTGTGACATGAACATCTGCTCTTCTGCATCACAGAGAGAAGGAAACAAAATTAATGACCAACCCAGAGAGTAATCACACTTAAATCACACACCACAGAGACATCCTCCAACAAACTAAACTCACCATTTCCAGTGACAATGATTCCCTCTCTGAGGGTCTTGGTTTTTGTATGTGTGAAGATATATGAACATAAATTACTGGATTGCTCCAGGAAATTCAATTCCAGTTGATCTTCTGATGCTTTGTGAAGACTGAGTAATATTTCATTATCTTTTGTAGGCTGGTCAAAGATAAAGCACTTCCTTTTGGGAAAGAATTTCCGGATACATTCTTTAGGCATGTTCAAATTTTGAATGTGAGGTTCCTCACCTGCAGAAGTGGTAAAAGAGCAATCACTGAAAGAACAGATATCAGCCAAAGGGGTTGAAGACTATCATTTCTAGGGACTTTTGTATTACTGTAGCTTATGAGCCTATAATTCTCCTTTTATTTAATAATGTGAATCCATCTTATGCTAATCTGTCCCAGACATGGAAACTCCTGTGCAGAGACAAGAGTGAAGAGGTACTCTGGGGGGATCGGGGGGAGTGAATCCCAAGTGAAGAAACTTATGAATATTTTCCTTAGATCTTGCATGATGTGCAGTGGATTGACTATTTATTAGATGTTTATAAATGATATATTAATTCTAAAACTCTTCAGAAGCAATTTTCTGATAATATAGTTCCCAGATCAGAAATGAATTATGAACCTAGAATAAAGTAGAAATAGGGATATGTAGGTTTCTGGGGACAGATGATGCTTATGACAACAAGAAAAAAACCTTTATAAAATCAGAGTCCCACCCTGAACTAGTGTATATAATATTTAGACTTAACAAATACTACCAAATAGTAAAGTTAACTTAAATGTAATTTGGTTTCCTCACCACTTATCTATATCAGATTATGTTGGAGTTGACAGAGTCATACAGGGAGATCACAATGTCATACAGAAGGATTCTAGGTATATATCAGTTGTTTAATAAATACACGCTGAGAGAATATCAAATAAACAAAAATGGATATTGCTTAAGTATCAACCATTATCCTTTGTGCTCATATAATCTAATTAATTAGATAATGTTACATTGTCATGTAAATCTATAGAATGAAGAGTGTTGTTACAAGAAACAGATAATGAAGGTTTCGATAGTCCCATTGGAAGGATATTGGCATGCTCCTTTTGAGGAAACATTTAGTGTATAGAATTCCTTTAACGGAGGATGTAGCTATCCAGGCTAGTAGAAAGACTGCATGAGATATTGTTCAAAAATAAGGCAATTTGGTGTACCCTGAGGGAGTAGCAACTGGTTCTGCTGCCTCTGGCCTGCATAGTCCACAAATATCTCAATGACCTGGATTCACAGCCAGGGCCAGGTGAGGGGGATTAACCAAGAGAAACAAGTAAATAACATAAATAAAATGCTTCTTCTTCAACTCTCTTCCTGCCTGTGTATTCACCATCATTCCTGCCTGTCCCTTTCACTTAAAGAATTAGGTAATTTGATATATTTGCTATTCCGTTTTTATTATTTTCCCATCTGATGGACATTTTTCTCTGACTAGAAGTAGAAGAGTAATAAGTGATACAAGTATTGAGGATTGAAAAGTTTTAGCACTGATTGTAATCTTCACATTTCTTTTATTGTATGAGTTAAAAAAAATTTAGGGACACCATTGAATTATACATTTCTTTAGTGAGTTTAAACTCTGGTCACTGGAGTTTTTTCAGCAAGAAACATTTCCATCTGTTATACACAAATCACCATTAGTATGAGTCTCATTCCATTTCAAGTAAACAGTGAGGTCAATTGCCCAAGGTCAGTCCTCAATTAATCCCATCCCTATTGTCTGATACCTGGAATCAACTTCAAGGCATTCTCTAGGTACTCATCTTCAGTAATGGGAAATCCATCTAACTCCAGCCTCAATTTGAAATCCCGTACAATCCAAACAAAATCTGGAAAGAAACTCACAAACTCTAATGAGTCATTTACTTCATGACTGCTTGATGAGGATTTTGTTCTGATTAGCTCTGCTAGTTCAGTCACATAGCTGGGAGCTTAGCTAAGGAATGAGAAGTTCCTAATAACAAATTCCAGTTTTACAAACATGTTCTTTGATTTGTTTTCCTTCCTCTTCAACCGTGAGAACTGAGCCACAGTAAAGAAAAAAACAGAATTATTGCCATTCCCATAACCCAACAAAACATGATGGTTTAGATGTTAGATGCTGGAAGGATACTGCAGCTGCTCCAGCACCTGGTGGCTGATGGTACCCATGCTGTTGTAGATGAATGTGCTGCTCAGGAGAACAGCCAGTGTGAAGATCCAGGCATCATTCTTGGGATCACTCTAGAAAGTTCGGTACAACAGGAAACTCAGGAGTCTGCTCTTCATTCACTCATATCATTTATAATATAGCTGAATAACAGCGTAAATAACAAAGTCTGAAGATAATTCTAATTTATTACCTGTTTTGGTATTTACATTGACAACTCCCAGGGCCTGAGTTTAACTATTAATAAATTAATGACAATTTAAATGCATTAAATGTTTCATACAGTACATAAGGCATAAGAATGCAATAATAGACAGGCAATGATTTCTTTGCAAATTTTCCTCTATCATGCACTACCTTGGAGACACAAATGCTATTCTTTAAACTTGCCAATTACTCATTGTGCATCTACAAGATGCCAGAAATTGCATAATATACATTTGTGTATATATACACATACATATATGTATATAATTTTATTATTTTGTTTACAAAGTCATACTCATTTAAAGATATTGCACTAACTTCTTAGTCTGTGGGTATTACTCATCACACTCACCACCAGAGTTCTTGTGCTCTTTATCACCACCTTGTTTCCTCTCTTTTCCTCCCTGCTTTCACTGCCCCCCGATCATCTTGTGTCCTGTAAATATTGCTGGGATTTATCTGCTTATTTGTTTCATTTATTTTCCACATAAGTGAAATTATACAATATTTCTCTTTTTCTTTCTGACTTATTTTGCTTAACGTAATTCCCTCCATTCAGTTCCATCCAGATTGTTGCAAAGGGCACAATTTTAATTTTTTAGTAGCTGAATAGAATTCCATTGAGTATATATACCACATTTTCTTTATCTAGTCATCTTTCGATAGGCATTTAAGTTATTTCCAAGTCTTGACTATTGTGAGCTGTACTGCTAAGAACATAGGGGTGCAGATATTTTTTCCAGAGAGTTTTTATCCTCTGGGTATATGCCTAAGAGTGGGATTACTAGATCAAATGGTAGTTCCATCTTTATTTTTCAAAGAAATCTCCACTGGTCTTCCAAGTTGTACTAATTTATAGTCCCACTAACAGTGTAGCAGTGTTCCTTTTTCCCCATACCTTCTCCAACTCTTGTGTCTTGATTTTTGACTCTCAATTTTGTTTCACTGCTCTTATGTCTGTTTTTGTTCCAGTCCCATAATGTTTTGATGATGAGTGCTTTGTAGTAATGTTTGAAGTCAGGAAGCATGATTCCTCTGCTATTTTCTTTCCCTCCTCAGAATAGTTTGATTATTTGAGACCTTTTGTGGTTGGTTCTAAACAGACTTCAGCATTGTCCACTCAATTTCCTTGAAAAGTATCTCTGGAATTTTGATGGGAATTGCATTAAATATGCATTAAATATGCATATTGCTTTAGGTAGGATGGTATTTAAAAAAAATTAATTCTCCTAATCCATGAGCAAGGAGTATTTTCAATCTTTTGTGTCTATTTCTTTTGTAAGTCTTATAGTTTTCATCATAGAGGTCTTTTGTAAGTCTTATAATTTTCATTATAGAGGTCTTTCACTTTCTTTGTTAGGTGAATTCCCAGGTATTTGATGTTTTTTTCTTTCATTGCTATTGAGAATGGGATTTCTTTTCCTGTATTTAATTGTTTGCATACTGATTTTTGAGTATTGATTTTATATCCTGAAACTTGCTATACTCAATTTTTCCAGGTTTTCAAATTTTTTTTGGAGTCTAGGATTTTTCAGATGTAATAACATGTCATCTTCAAGTATTGATAGCTTTATTTTATCTTTTCCAATTTAGATTCCTTAATATGTTTTTCTTATTGCTCTGTCCAAGACTTCCAGGATTATTTTGACTAGTAGTGGTGAGAGAGGGCAAACTTGTCTTGTTCCAGATCTTAGCAGAAAAGACTGCAGTTTTTCATCATTGAATATGCTGTTAGCTATGGGTTTGTTGAATATTGTTTAAATTTTGTTTATGTATGTTCCTATTTTTATTTTTGTGAGCACTTTTTATTTTGAGTGGATATCATATCTTAGACAAATGTTTGCCGGTTTTTTTTTTTTTTTTTTTTTTTTTTTTTTTTTTTTTTTTTTTTTTTTTTTTTTTTTTTTTTTTTTTTTTTTTTTTTTTTTTTTTTTTTTTTTTTTTTTTTTTTTTTTTTTTTTTTTTTTTTTTTTTTTTTTTTTTTTTTTTTTTATTTACTAATAAGATCCTATGATTTCTTTACCTTTTGTTTGTTGAGGTGGTGGTGTATTACATTGATGGATTTGCATATGTTAAACCAGACTTGCACTGCTGGAAAAAATCCCACTTGACTATGGTGTATATTTTTAATGTGTTATTGAATTTGGTTTGCCAGTGTTTTGGTGAGAATTTTTTACCTCTAGATTCATCAGTGAAATTGCTTTATAGTTTTATTTCATGGTGTTAATTTTGTTTGGTTTGGGTTTTAAAAATATAGGCCTCATAAAATGTATTTGTGAGTTTTCTTTCCTATTCTATTTTTGTGGAAGAGTTTAAGGAAGGTGGTGATTAGTTGATTTTTGAATGGTAAAATTTGGTAAAGAAGTCATCTGGATCCGAGTTCTTGCTTTGGGGGAGATTTTTGATTTCTGTTTAAATTTCTGTGCTTGTGTTTAGTGTTCAGATTGTCCATCTCTCCCTTATTCACTTTGGGAGGTTATAGGATTCTAGAAATCTATTCATTTTTTCAAGATTGACAAATTTATTGGAATGCGATGGCTCACAATAGTCTTTCATATTCCTTTATATAGCTGTGCTGTCAGTTGTAATCTGATCTTTAAAAAATTTCTGATACTAGTTATTATGGTTTTCTTTTTGTTCTTTTTTGTGAGTCTAGCTAGGGGTCTATGAATTTTGTTTATTTTTTCAAAGACCAGTTCTTGGTTTCACTGATATTTTGGATCATACTTTTGTTTTCAATTTCACTTATTTTTGCTCTAATTTTTATTATTTCCTTTCTTCTACTGATATTTTGTTTTGGTTGTTCTTTTCTTTCTCGTTCTCTCAGGTGTGAAGTTAGGGATTTAATTTGGACTCTCTGGATTTTTTTATATGCACTTATATGGCTACAAACCTTCCTCTCAGAACAGCTTTTGCAAAATCTCATATATTCTGTAGCTCATCTCTTCATTTTTATTTGTTTTCAGAAAAGTCTTAATTTCATCGATGATTTTTGAGTTGCTCAATCTCCACATTGTCATGGTTCTTTCTTTTTTGGTTCACTTCTAATTTCACTCCCTTGCAATCAGAAGAGATGCCTTCTATAATTCAATCTTGCTAAATTTGCAGAGACTTGTTTTGTGTCCTAAGATATGGTCTGTCTTTGAGAATGTTTTGTATAGACTTGAGAAGAATGTATATATATTTTTGTTGGCATAGAACACCTTGTATATGTCTCTTAGGTTCATATGATCTATTGCTTCATTTAGTGTCCTTATTTTTTTGCTGTAACTTCTGTTGAGTCCTGAGGCAGCAGGCCATTCCTAATTATTGGATATGGGGAGACAGGAATCACTCGCCATCTCTCCTCAGTACGGGTACGATCTCAGGCAGCAACACCCCACCACCACCGTCAACTCCCCATGCTCTACTAAGTTCCTGCCTGAAAAAAACTGTCTTTCTGGAGTGCCAGACAACATGGCAATATATCAATTTATATAAGCTGATATACTGCTAGGAGTAGAACTAAATGTTATCATGTAAAAGACAAAAAGGGAATGACAAACTCAGAAAATGTACTCTTCAAATTTAGAGCAAGAGCTACTTATGTCTGAACGGGATATGCTGGCAAGAGGTTTAAATAGCTGGACTCTGAAGAACCGGCAGAATGTGGAATTTTGCGGGCAAGGAGACCATGCAGGTGAAAGGACCAAAAGAAGCCAATCGGAATTGTCAAAAAGTATGATCTTAAAAAAGGTATTACCAGGTTATTTCATGTGACTGAAGTGGTGGTTATGTGTATAGCAACAGATGAGGAGGTTGCAAAGATAGAGGACAAGTTATAAGTGACTTTGAAATAGAACCATATATTATCCAAACACACAACAAGTTGTAAGGACAGCATGGAGTATCCCTATCAGTTACAATTTGGTATGTTTTGTTCCTTAACAAATGCAATTAGATAAAAATAATTTTCATGTAAACAACATATTACGAATCTGTAGACCATTTTGGGGTTATATTTTGATAACTACATGAGAATTATAAACCTGGAATTTCAAATGCATAACTTTAAATTCATGACCCTACACTTTTTTGCAATAATGACAGCCAAGGATCCATTACCTTCTCCAACCCCATAGACTCAACTTTCAGGGAGCAACAGAGGGCCCACATAAGAACTTCAACAAATCCAATCAGTGATGACTCCACAAAACTCTAGAAATCCCAGTGTCCAAACCAAGATCCAGGCTTACTCAGCACAAGTCAACACACAAGGCCATCACTACAGGGAAACTTAATATACAGAAATATAAACAAAATGCTAAACAGAGTGAAGACACAGAGAAATATATGTGAAATGACACATCCAATCAAAATCCCAGGGGAAAATCTGAATGCAACAGAAGTCTGAAAACTACCTAAGGATGAATTTAGGGCAACAGTGATAAACATACTCATGGAAATCAAGAAAACAATACAGGAAAAAAAGTAGAACAACAAAAGAGAAGAAATAAACCAGCTTAAAACAATTGTCAATAAATAAAGAACACAGTAGATGATCTAAAGAATTCAATAGGGCGACTCAAGAATAGAATGAATGAAGCCTGCAATAGAATTAGTGAGGAAGAAGACAGGGCAGAGGAATGCACTCAAGCAAACCAGCACAGAGATAAACGAATGCAAAGAAATGAAGAAAGCATTTGAGACCTATGGATTAATATCAAAAGAAACAATATTCACATTATAGGGTCCCAGAAGGAGAAGAGAGAGAAAAGAGGAAATGTATTTGAACAAATAATAGTGGAGAACTTTCCAAACCTGAAGAGTGAAGCAAGCCTCCTGACCCAGGAAGCTCAAAGAGTCCCTAATAAAAGAAACCTAAGCTGACCTACACTAAGACACATTGACATTAAAATGTCAAAAAAACAAAATAAAAAATCTTAAAAGCATCCAGAGAAAAATGAGTCACATACAGAGGAGTCTCCATAAGATTGTCAGCAAATATTTTAACTGAAACTGTACAGACCAGGAGGGAATGGCATGATATATTCAAAAGACTAAAAGAAAAGGATTATCAATGTAGGATACTATTTCCTGCAAGATTATCATTCAAAACTGAAGGAATGATAAAAAACTATTCCAATAAGCAAAAGTTAAAGGAATTTATCACCACAAAAACAGTTCTACAAAAATTACTAGAAGATGCTATATAAAGTGCAAAGAAACCTCATGTAAAAACAGTAAGACAGCAAATCTTAAGAGTGAAGAAGAGCAGAAGAGAACAAAAATGTGGATGGTTACAATGAGTGGAAGACGATTCTGTTTTCAAATAAAAATAGGACATAAACAGAATTATTAATGCTAACTTCAGGGTAACCTCAAAATATATCTCCAGGGAAAAAGCAAAGAAGAAAACAAAAAGGGAAACCAATCAAGGCACAACCACACACAATCCACCTAAAAGAAAGAGAAGAACAAAGTCACTGGCTGGTACAACACTCAGAAGACAAATTACAAAATGACACTAAGCAGCTACATATTGATGCTCACCCTACAGGTTAATGGACTGAACTCACCAGTCAAATGATATAGAGTGGTCGAATGTATTAAAAAACATAACCCAACCTCCTGCTGCATTCAGAAAACTCACCTTCTTTCAAAGGATAAACAAAGACTCAAGGTAAATTGTTGGAAGACAATGTTACAGTCAAATGGCAAAGGCAAAAAAAAAAAAAACAAAAACAGGAACAGCCATACTTATACTGATAAAATAGACTTCCAATTAAAAAGCATAACAAAACACAGACATGGACATTATATAATGATAAAGGGGTCAATCCACCAAGAAGACGTAATGCTTATAAACATATATACACCAAATGAAGGAGCATCAAAATGTATTAAGCAAGTATTATTAGAATTGTTGAGAGATATTGAGAGCAACAAATTATAGTAGGAGGTTTAAAAAACCCACTTACAACAATAGACAGATTAGCCAAGCAGAAAATTAACAGGGAAGTATCAGTTTTAAATGTCATTTGGAACAGTTAGGTCAGATAGACATATACCGAACACTTCATCCAATGACTACAGACTTCAGTTTCTTCTCAAGTGAAAATGGAACATTCTCAAGGATAGACTATATTTGGGACACAAACATGTCTCAACAAATTTACCAAGACGAAATCATACCAAGCATCTTCTCTAAAACAGTGGCTTAAAACTAGAAATGAACCACAAAAAGAAAGCTGGAAGAACACAAATTAATTGAAGACTAAATAATATGCTTCTGAATGATTCTTAGTTAAAAGGTGAAATCAAAGAAGTTAAAACATATTTAGAGACAAACGAGAATGAAGACACAAGCTACTAGACTCTATGGGATGTAGCAAAAGTAGTACTAAGACAGAAGCTCATTGCAATCCAGGCTTACCTCAAGAAACAAGAAAAATTGCACATAAACAATCTAATGCTACATTTAAAACAGCTAGAGAAAGAAAAACAATTAAAGACAAAAATCAATAGAAGAAAGGAAATAATCAAAATTTAAGCAGAAATAAATGATAGAAAAAAGATAACCCAGAAGATCAATGAAACTAAAAGTTGGTTCTTTGAAAAAATAAACAAAATTGACAAACCATTGACTAGGCTCATAGAGAAAAAAAGAGAGAAAAATCTCATAACCAGAATCAGAAAAGAAAGGGGAGAGGACACAACTAATACCACATAAATACAAAACATACTAAGATATTACCATGAACAACTCTAAGCCAACAAGGTAGACAACACTGAGGACATGGACAGAGTTGGAGAAAAATACAATCTACTAAGACTGAACCATGAAAAATTAGAAAACCTGAACAGAATAATCACAAGCAAAGAAATTGAGAATGTAATTAAAAGTCTCCCTGGAAATAAAAGCCCTAGTTCAAATGGCTTTTCTAATGAGTTTTATTTACTAAACCTTCAGAAAAGTCTTAATACCTGTTCTTCTCAAACTCTTCCAAAATATTGATGAACTGGGAGCATTCTCAAATACTTTCTAGTGAAACTAACCTCACATTGATACTAAAAGCTGATAGAAATGTCACCAACAAAAAAAATTACAGACCAATATCACTAGTGAATATAGATGCAAAATTTCTCAACAAAATATCAGCAAACCAAATCCAATAGTATATCAAAAAGATCATCCATCATGAACAGTGGGATTTATCCCAGGGATGCAAGGATGGTTCAACATACATAAAACCATTAATGTGATATACCATATCAATAAAAGTAAGAAGAAAAACCACATGACCATATCAATAGATGCAGAGAAAGCTTTTGACAAGATCCAACACCTATTTATGATAAAAACGCTGCATAAAATGGGGATAGAAGGTACATAACTCAGCTTAATAAAGGCCATATACTAGAAACCCACAGCCAACATCATAGTCAATGACGAAAAGCTGAAAGCATTTTCTCTAAGGTCAGGAACAAGGCTGTCCACTCTCATCACTGCTATTTAACATCATACTGGAAGTCTTAACCAGAGAAATTAGGCAAGGAAAAGAAATAAAAGGAATGCAAATTGGAAAGGAAGAAGTAAAACTCTCATTTCTTACAGATGCAATGAATATACATGTGAAAATTCTAAAAACTGTTTAAAAATTACTAGAACTAATAACAAATACAGTAAAGTGGCAGGTTACAAAATCAATGCACAAAAATCTATTGCATTCTTATATGCAAACAACATGTTAGAAAAAATGAAATCAAGAAAACCACACCATTTAAAATAGAAGTAAAAAGAATCAAATATCTTGAAATATACTAACAAAGGAAGTAAAAAACCTGTACAATGAAAACTACAAATCTTTCATAAAATAAAAAGAGGAGGATACAAAGAGATGGAAAGACATCCCCTACTCATGGTTGGAGACAATCAACATCATCAAAATGGTAATCTTATCTAAAGCAATATACAGATTTAATGCAATTACCATTAAAATCCCTTGGGCTTATTTCCAGGAAATAGAAGTAAAATATCTTAAAATTTGTATGGAACAACAACAACAAAAGACCTCCAATAGCCAAAACAATTTTGGGAAAAAAGAATGAATCTGGAGGGATTACATTTCCAGACATTGCACTATACTACAAAACAATAGTGATCAAAACAGTATGATACTGGAATAATAACACAGGCACACACCAGTGGAATAGAACTGAATCACCAGAAACTGATCCACTCACTTACAGTCAGTTTATCACAAAGGAGTCAAAGACATATGATCGAGAAAGGAAAGTCCTTTCAATAAATGGTATTGGGATAACTGGACATGCAAAAGAATGACGTGAGATCACTTTCTAACACCATTCACAAAAATTAACTCAAAATGGACTAGAGACTTGGACATAGACCATAAACCATAAAATTTGAATAAAACATTTCATGACATCAGCCTTAGGGAGGTCTTTGGGGACTCAACTCTAGCATCATGGGGAACAAAACCAAAAATAAACAATTGAGACTACACTGAAGTCAAAAGCTTCTTCACAGCAAAAGAAAACATCACTGAAACCAAAAGGCAACCTACTAACTGGGAGAAGGCATTTGCATGTCTTATTTCTGACAAGGGCTTAATGTCTGAAATACACAAAGAACTCATAAAAGTCAGTATTAGGAAAATAGGCAGTCCAGTCAAAAAATGGGAGGAGGAATTGGAGAGACATTTTTCCAAAGAGGATATATAGATGACTAACAGGCACATGAAAAGATGTTCCTATTCACTGGCTATCAGGGAAATACAAATTAAAACAATGAGCTATCACCTCACACCTGAGAGACTGGCTATTATCCAAAAGTCTGGAAACAACAAATATTGGCGAGGATGTGGAGAAAAGAGAACTCTTTTATGCTGTTGGTGGGAATGCAAAATTGAAGCAACTCCTATTTGAAAACAGTTTGGAGATTCCTCAAAAAGTTGAAGATGGAAGTCCCATATGATCCAGCCATCCCACTTCTGGGTATTTACCCAAAGATACAAAAATACTCATTTGCAGAGATTTATGCATCCCCATGTTTACTGTAGCCCTATTCACAATAATTAAGAACTGGAAACAACCTAAGTGCCCAACATCAGATGAATGGATAAAGATGTGGTTCATGTATACAATGGAATACTACACAGCTCTTAGAAGACATGAAATTCTGTCATTTGAATCAATAGGGAGGGTTCTATAGGGGATTATGCTAAGTGAAATAAATCAAATGAAAGACAGATACCTGATGACCTCATTCATAGGTGGAACTGAATAGACAAAATAGGAACGGATGAAACAAAACCAACCCTTGAGCATTTGCAACAAAACTAAGATTACCAATAAGGAATGGGACAGGAGCAGAGAGAGGACAAGTGGTGGCAGAGCCCACTGGACAATGCTGAAGACCACTTGGTGATTTGGTAGAGGACAGGGTGTGCTGACATATATGTGAGGAATGGAGAACCTATACATAGGAGTTTATTTTAAGGTATAAAAATTAAATAAAATTATTTAAAAAAGTTAATTGAGGGGGCCAATTAAAATATAAGCAGAATATGAAGAGAAAATAAGATTCTCTGCCTCACCTTTTCTACATCACCCAGACCCTCAGTATCCAGGAGAACCAGGGTGTGGTCAGGTTTGGAGGGGTGGGGTACACACCACATCCAGATGCCCTTGGTTTCAGATTTCACTGTGTATCCCAGAAAGAAACCTCAAAAGAAGAGCAGAAAGTAATAAAGAGAAGCATCAGATAGTACCATCAACCCACATTTATACTGGTTAAACTTGTAGTAACTTGAGTGCCTGCCTGGGAAGAAAATGTTAACATTTTAACAAAGAATTAAATCATTTCACCATTAATATATATATACATATATATATATACATATGTGTGTGTATGTATTACACACATATATGTACATAAATACATGTATTTTTTTTCCTTTGCACATTTCATATTCTCAAGAGTTGCAACTATGTCACATTATTGAATTAAAGTAACCTCTATTAACATTTATATTTGTATATGACAATGAAGACCTCTTTGTCCTCCAGATTCTGATGGAACCAATGGGAGGCATCAGCAGGAGACTGGAAGGCAGGTTGCGCTCTCAGCTGCCATATTGCTAAGCCACAGTGCCCAGTGGTATTGTTCCATTGTTCTGTCCTGACTCACTGCTCCTTTTATGTAATCTCCTTGGTGTCTTTTCCAAGTTTAGTGACAACTCTTCCTTGCCTCTTCAGCTTGTAGAGTTAACAGCTACCTGGTCACTACTATTGTGATTCTCCTGCCACTCTCTGGGCGATTCCATATCTCTCAGTGATCCCTTGCACTTCTTATGACCTTATAAATAGTCCTCTATGAACACTTCTCAATTTCTCCTTGAAAGAATCGTGTGTTCATTCAGAACCTGGACAGATATATTACTTTTGAGGGATTTTTCTCTTCCTTTTCATCCCTGTATTTTCCTCATGGATTTTCTCTTCAAGCAAATGAAGAGTTCTGTATTTATTACCTTGAGTGGGATGTAATGTGAGGAAAAGCAGAAAAGAGCCTGAAATATGCTTGACATTCATTCCAGACACCTAAGACCATAGGGGGCAAGGAGTAGAAGTCTATGCCTGGGAAACTACAGGTGGTAGATCTTATCAACAGATTTTGACCATCTGCAGTATGCCAATGCTTCCTTCAATGAGAATAGAAATGATGTGATGAAAAAATACCCAGTGGGGCATGGATTCACATGCTTAGGCCTTTCACCTTCCATTCACTGTGTTCTCACAGAGAAGGTATAAAACTGAGATTGTCTGTACCCTTCGACATGGTGGTAGCACTTGACTGCTGGCCAGTACAGAATAATGTGCACTCCCAGTCCCCTAGAGAGAAAGGACATGTGGTAACTGGAGGTCATCACTCTCAGTCAGGAGATGAAATACACACAAACCACCAACAAGGAGAGTGTCATGAGCTGGTCCTGCTCGTGAATCTTGACTAGCGTGAATCTCCTTCTTCTGCGATAAGAATGATAGAGCAGAGTCACAATTCAGGTGTTTAAAAAAATTTGAGGGTAGGAACTCCCTCAGCAATAGGAAGTGATCAGATTTTTATCTAATATTATTGAATAAAATAAAAATGGCATTTTGCGATTCTTCAACAGGTATCTTTCTCAAAGAATTCTTAAATCTTTAACTGCTAAAAAAAAAAAAAAAGAGCTATTAACTAATTCAGGGCAGGCAAGGAGAGGTGTCCTCCCCTGACTCTCATTAACTCCTCTGAAAGAAAAGAAGGTAAAATGGTCTACTTAGAAGTCAGTGGGAATTAAGAAGTGAAAAGGAGAGAGATGAAAAGGCAGGAAAGGGAGAGAGATATAGAGATTAAAAAAAAGAGTAACAATGAGAAACATTTCTAGGGATCCTTAAAGCATAGGAACTGAGAGATTTGTGTGAGTCACTGAGTTATATCAGACGACATCAAGGGAAACATGGTGGGTGGTCTTCATAAATGGAAGTATCTATCATGAGATAGGTATATCGTCCTAAAACCAATAATAACCAAGAGATGCAACAGCTGATGAATTTAAATTTATTGACTTTATTGTATATGTATGTTTTACGCACTTTTCTGTATGTGTTAAAGTTTACATATTAGAAAGGATGAAATAAAGAAAGAAAAGGGAGTATAATTTATCAAAGTTTTGCTTTGAAATAGAGCAAAAAATTATGTGGTAGCCTCATCAAGATACAGGATATGCTGAAATTCTGCTATTTGCTCTTGCTTCCATCCATTTTTTAAAAAGAGGACATACTGAAAAATATTTGTGTGCTACTTGGGGACTTGTGTTCTACTGTAGTTAAGGGGAAGAGGGAGGTAGGAGGCAGTTAGTGAGACAGCAGGTCTGAGTTCATGAGCAGATAAAAGTAGATGGAATCAAGGTTAACGGGTAGATCATTAGGTAAGGTTGGGAAATTATTACTGTATAAGAGATGGAGAAATTATTACTGTATAAGAGATCTGTGGATAGAGGCTGTCATAGTTATAAACTTGGTGGTAAGAATGAGAAGTTATCTTCACTGGGAGCGGATAGTTTCTTCCTTAAATAACCCTAAAGGTAGTGAGATCAGCCTGTGACCATTGCTTCCAAAAAATTTTCCCCTCCCAACAACACTCACCATGGTTCTGTCCTGCCGGGTGGTTCATTAGGTAGGATTTTCCTGTCCGACACAGGCCTGCAATGGCTACTACCACCACGGGCTGGGATATCTTCTTCAGAATCTTCAGTGCTTCTGGATTGACACTCAGAAAACTTTTCTGATTTTCCACCAGACAGATGGGGGCTGTCATGGCAGATTCAGATGCCATGGTAGCTGTAACCCAGAGGAACACCTCAGTGGATAACAAGATGCCAGGGTCCTTTCTAATAATCACATAAACTTTCCGCCTATGGAACTTACATATAAATTTTCTACATTTTGTATATTCTTATTTATTTCTATATTTCTCAGAATTTTTATCTATTTTTATTTCAGTTGTTCATCTTGATTATTTCCTCCAGTTCTATGATATGAACCCCAGTCACTGGGTTGTATGTGTATTGTGCTCGGACAGAGGCAGTGGACCAAAGCTTTACTCCAGCAAGGCATACCTTTGTGGAGTTTTAGAAGATAACTATTTAGTTCAGTGTGTCAGTTTCATAAGTCAGTGTCATAAGTCCAGATGCCTTATGTACATTATCTTATTGATCCAAATGAATACCAAGTGACACATAAAATGAACAGAATGAGAAAACCCAAACATTGACCATGGAGCCTTGAGAACATTAATATTTTGGGGGTGTGTGTGGGAAATATAGGCAGAAAGCAATGTGAAGAAAATGAGGAGTGATCCAAGAAAATTTGAGGCGTTCCAAAATGGCTTGATGATTCATTGCAGAAATTTTATGTTTTATATGCTGGGCACTGATCTAGGTTGTCCATATAGCAATGAATAAAAAATATAAAGTCCTGCCTCATGAGGTTGATGTGAGTGGGAGGAGACAAAAAATAAAGAAAGCAAATGGTATATGTATATTAGATGATGGTAAATACTCTGAATAAGCAGGGAAGGGGGTTTGGAGATGTTAAAGTTTGAATTCATCCAGAACTTAGTCAGGAAAAGCTCCCTAGGGAAAGATAAAAGGAAGGTGATCAGCAATCTTGAGGAAGACAGATTTAGCGAATGGGTTGGGGGAGCAGGCTGGAGGAGTGATCCTGAGAGATAGAAGAAGAAAGAATGGAGCTCCTGCTCTCTCTCTCAAACAACATTTGGGGTCTGCATGATAAGTAGAAAACCTCAAGAGTGTATAATTAATTTATTTAAGTGGAATAAAAGACCATTTCTTATACCTAGGATGAGAAGGAAGAAAATCAGGAGTCTGAGTATTTTATGTTCTTCCCAGATGTTTCCGAGTCCTACCTCAGGACAAGCCTCTACTTTGAATATTTTCATCATTTGACTAAGTATTTCATGAAATTAAGAGAAGAGAGCAGTCAAAATGCTTTGACTGTCCCTTAAATCTCGCAAAGTCGGTGATGGGCAGCAGTCACGTTACCATACTTTGCTAGCTGTTTGACCATTGAAAAGATTCTTCACTTCTCTGGGCCTCAGTTTCTTCTGTAAAGTGGCCACATTAAAAGTAACAGCAATTAGTTATTAAAGGATGAAATATTTCATAATACTTATAATGTTCTTCAAATCATGCTGGTACTTAGCTGTCCTAGGAAAATGTTGATTAAATACTGAGTGTCTAAGAAGGCAGGGAGGTAACTTCTAAATGAAGCGGGAGGATGGACTGGCCTTGGACTGAAGAGGTGACACTTCTCTTTGCAAACTAGTGGGAGGTCACATCCCAAGAGGAGGATGACAGACAGATGGGATGAGCGGTAACAGCTGGGAGGCAGGACAGGACTGGAGGCTGAGTCAGGCTGGAGGATCCAGAACCACCTGATGTGTCAGAGCTCAGATTCTGCTCAGATTCTGAGTCAGCTCCAGAGTCCAGACCTGGGGTTGGATCACCATTGTCTGTGAGAACCTGGAAGGGCACTGAGCTCTGTAAGTCTTCATTTTCTCATCAGTGTCATAGGTAAAACACTAATAACTGCCTAATTATTATTTGACAAGCTGATATTGAAAAAGAAAACAACAACGAATTGCCTCTATATAGAACAGGTTACCAATAGTGAATATTTTAAGTCTTAATGTATTGTTTCAACAATGAGCAAGCTAGGCAATGTGTTCCAATCTGTCAAAATGTTTAATGAGCTGCAATATGGCAAAAAATAATAAGATATCTAACATCTTTTTGTCAGGAAATAATAGGGACTTTGAATGAACAATTCTGTCATAGTAACAACAGCAGCTAAAACACCTCTCACTATGGCAGATAAGGATTAAAATAAACCTGCCCTGCTAGCATAAACTCTGTTTCTCATCTTCCCTTTTCTAAAATAATCGTTTAAGTGCCAGTGAACCCAGATTAAACAACTAGGATCCAACCTCCAGGGCGATGACGCTCCAAGGCCACCAGAGGGCAGCAACTCCAGACAGCTCGACCGCTCCAGGGCAGAGCTTCCTGACCGGCATTTTTTTTCTTTCCCTTCTTTTCCATCCTCGTTAAGAACCCTCATAGCTAGCCACAGCCTTTGAAACAAATATCCACTAGCTCTTCAGGGTGCCATTCTTACACAAACCTAATTCCCTTTCATTAACTTGATTATTGGCTTTGGGGCGGCAAGTAGCAATACTTTCTCTGTTCAATTTCTCCTGTTTCTGTAGGTGATTGGAAGGGAAGAGAGTGAAACACGAGAGCATTTGTACTGTTTTAAGTAGAAGGTATTGTAGTGTTTATTTCTTAGATTGAAATTTTTTTAAAGCATTGGGTAGGAACAGGTGTTAACAATTTTTTTTTTAAAGATACAAGTCTGCAGACCCAGGTGTATGCACCCCAGAAGCTAAGAACTCCAAATAAACAAGTGGAATAAAATAATTGTGTTTGATGGTGTTAGATGATCAAAAGTATCTAAAGTTTACTGTTCATTAGAGTCATCAACAGTGATGGTTAACAGTTTCTCAAACTGTTTTCAGCAAGCCTCACAGGTTATTCGATATAGTTTTTGTATGGACCACACATTAATAAGAGTGCAGGATAAGCACAATTTGATCTTGTTATTTTAAAAAACTGATTAATGAGAGTGAGATGTAACTATTCCAGATAACACAGCTTTATAGTACATTTGGAATATTAAATGTATTTGGTGCAAAAATAATCTAGAATCAGTCTTTTAGAACTTAAATTGCCTGTAAATGAAGAACAACCTTTTCTGTGTCTCCAATGCCGGAGGGTAGAGGACTGTCAGGAAATGACTGGGACAGGGAAGAGGGAGGTGGAGGAGGAAGTGACAGTCATCAACATGAGAAAGACTTCAGTCCCCCCTCTGCACAGGAGGGTGGGATACTCTCTCAGTCTCCAAAGTAAGGCTCTTTAAAGCCGCCCCGAGTGGTGACAGGAAGAGCAGAGCATTCAGGGGACAACATGCCGGAAAAGTCTCTCTCCGTGGCTCCTGGTCTAAATGGAGACTCTGAGCTGCCAGGAGCACAGAGCCCTGCAGGCCACACATGGCCTTCTTCACCTACAGACTGGAGCCAGAACATGGGAATTCGATGGCATCAGTTAAGAGGCAATGCGAGGGAGACCAAGTTTATCAAGGAGCTTACCTTGTTGCCGGCACCGCAGTCAGTGAGCAAACTCTCAGCTGCCAGTGCTTGTCTCTCAATGGCTCCTCCCACGCCTGCATGTTCAGAAGCTGAAAAATTTGGCTGCTGACCAGGCGCCCTCATTAGAGGAAATGTAGAGAATACAGGAAATTTAAAATGAAAGGATGCGTTTTGTCTTGCAAACAACTGTTAACTTATTAATTTTTCTTTTTGTCAAAAAGTATTTTGCTTTTAACAGTGATTTTTCACTAGCAATAAAGATAGTAATTTTGAGTGTGTGTGTGTATAATCCTTGATTTTATTGCTGAGTCATATTCCCTATTATTTGGATTCATTACATACAATTCTTTATAATGCTTTTACTATAGTTTTTTCTTTGCTTATACTAAGGTAGATCCAGAATTTGTGGGGAGGAGGGACAGAAAACTGAATAAAATTTCAGTGGCCAGTTTCAAGGAAAAAAATAGAATACATATTCAATAAAAGTAAAAACATCTTACTGAATTTTGTAAAAACTGACATCCTATTTTTTCTCTTATTCTTATTCTTTCTGTTAAGAAAGCTCTCTCATATTTGAATTTCATTATGAGCATAAATTCTGGAATATATATTTGAGTTAACTCTCAGGGAAATTTTTTATCTTAAAGGAAAGATACAGCTTTTAGAAATATTGCTTATGATTTAATTCATTTCAAATGCTTATATTTTAATTTATTTTTTATTATTTTATTTAAAGCTGAACTCCAAATTAGATAAGCTTCGAGATAACACAATCCAGATATTTCTTAGAAGAATCAGGGGAAAAGAGCTAGAATATATGCAACAAAATCCAGTGATTAATCTCTGAAGTATAATATCAATGGTTTATCTATATAAATGGATTTTCGTCTTGAAATTATAAAATCTCTTTTTCTTTTGATATATAATACTGTGCTTTTAGCCACACTTTTCCAATAAGGAAAGTTAAAGGAATTTATCAACACAAAATCAGCTATACAAAAAATATTAAAGGATGCTCTGTTAAGAGTAATGAAACCCCACTTAAAAACAGTAAGACTGCAAATGTAAAAACTGGGGAGGAGAAGAAAACAAAAATGTGGATGGTTAGAATGATTGTAAGACTAATCTGCTTTCAAATAAAAAAGGGAAATAAACATAGAATTGTTCATGCTAACTTCAGAGTAACCTTAAAATACATATCCATGGAAAAAGCAAAGAAAACATAAAGGGAAACCATGAAAACATAATTACATCAATCTGACCTAAGACAGAATAAGAAGACAAAGGCATTGTCTGGAATAACCTACAGAAGACAAATAACAAAATGACAATAAATAGCTACATATCAATATTCGCCCTAAAAGTTAATCAATTAAACTCACCAGTCAAATGAGGTAGAGTAGCTGAATGAATTAAAAGTCATAACACAAACTTCTGCTTCATTCAGGAAACCCACCTTTTTTTCAAAAGATAGATGCTCAAAGTCGATCGTTGGAAGACACTCCTACAGTTGAATGACAACCAGAAAAAAAGCAGGAACAGCTGTATTTATATTGGATAAAACAGGTTTCCAACTAAAATGCATAACGAAAGTAAAAGATGGGCATTATATGATGATTAAAGGGTCAATCCAGCAGGAAGATATAATGCTTATTAACATATATGCACCAAATAAGGGAGCATAAACAATATTAAGCAAGTATTATTAGAACTGATGAGAGACATCAACAGTAACACAATAATAGTAGGAGACCAATTCCCCACTTCAACAATGAACAGATCAACCAGGCTGAAAATTAACAGGGAAATAGTTGTTTTAAATGGCCATTTGGAACAATTAAGTCTAATAGACATGTACTGAACACTTCATCCCATGACTGCAGATTTCACTTTCATGTGTGCATGGATCATTCTCAAGAATTGATCATATATTGGGACACAAAACATCTCTCAACAAATTTGCCAAGATTGAAATCATATCAAGCATCTTCTCTCACCACAATGGCTTAAAACTAAAAATCAAGCACATAGAGGAAGCTGAATGACCCCAAATTAATTGGAGACTAAGCAATATTTCTGAATAACTCTTGGGATGGTCAAAGATAGACTAAAAAAGTTAATAGAGCTGCCTATTGTAAGTTAAGATTACCCCCAAGAATTCTCACCACTGGTGTTCATGCTCTTCATAATGTCTGAGTCTGTGAATATAATGAATATTAATGCCGTGATTCAATTGTTCGGTGGCACAGGTGAACTTTAAGAAATGGAGATAACTCAGGTGGGCACTTCCTAATTACATCAATCCTTTAAAAGACATCTTCTCCAGTTGGGGTAGAGAAGATACTAAGAAAGAGGGAAATTAGAGAAAGATATGATGCTCCATTGATGGCTTGAGGGTTAAGAGGGTTTCCTGGGCACTCCATCTAAGACCATTTGAGCATTGTTTTCAACTTGTGGAACGTGAACAGAGGACCCTTATATATTTTTTTGGATCTGACCTGAAGAACAATAAGCTAATAAATGTGTTTGTTTTTCTATAACAGAAAATAATATGGCAACCTTCAGAAAGACAGCTTCCTATAGGCCCTTGTCATTCATAAGAACACAAGCTTCTTCTACAATGAGATCATCTGGATTATGGAGTCTAAAAGGGGGAACTACACATCATTCTAAGAAGAAAAGAATCAGGAAGAAGAAAGTGTGCTAAGTCACCTGACCGTCATTTTTTCCTGGAACTCCCATGCGTCATCCTTGAAGGAGAGCTCCATGAAGACTTCAATGGGTTCTCTCTCACAGGCTGCATGTACGTCCAGCAGCTCCTGGAGTGTGTCTGTGGGGAACCTCACTCACTGGGCCTTCTGCTCACTGTAGTGGTCGGAAACCTTCTGCCCAAATGCTAAGTTCTCAGTCTGGGCCAGAGAGGTCACTTGTTTCCAAATAAGGTACTTCTCCACTGTTAATGGCCTCTACACAAGTCACAGCCAGAGTCCCCAGCCCTGAGTGACACATAATACTTAGTTAATAGAGAGTTATTCTCATTCTTTTGTGATTTTTATAGATTGGCATTCTAAAAATCACAACAATTTTACTGAAATGTTTTCTTTTCTTTTCTTTTTCTCCTCATCTTTATCATTGTTCTCATTCTATCTCCTCCTCCTCATCCTCTGTGAACTCGCTTCCTTAGGATGTCACTCTATTTTGGGTCTCAAATGCTCAATTAGCAATATTAACTGAATATTCTCAACCAATAAGCTCAAGGATTTCTTAAACACTTTTCTGATTGAAATAAATTAAGAGTTTAGTTTACAGGCAAGAAAAGTATAACATTTCAAGGTATATTTCAAATTAAACTGTGGGGTTCCCTATAAAAGTCATCAAGAAATTAGGGAGAGTAATACAGCATTTAAGGAAAATATAGTCACATCTCAGTATGAGGTTCTGTGTCTGCCCAGGTTGCTGTTCCATAAAACAAGTCCTTTACCGAAGATTATATTCAAATTTTTCTTAAACACACATGAGCTTTGGGAGTCTCATGTTCTGTTATTTATTTTCTAACTGATGTGAATTTATGAAATATATTTTTCTGTTCCTATATTTTTGTGTACATAAATGCTCATTGAAAGAATTCAAGAACATCTCAAACTTCTGCTCAAGGAACACTAACTCATTAATGGGCAGTTGATTTGCTATCTATCTGTCTGTCTATCATCTACATTTTATCCATAGAAAACCAAGTGTAGAGGAAAGTCTACTTCCAGTCATATGGAAATTTCCGTTCTTTATTGTCAGTGGAGGGGTCACTCTTAATACTATTACTGTGAAAGGAAACCATGGATTATACTATATTGCATATTTTATAATTTCTAAGAGATCAGATCTTAAAAAATATCATCAAATGTGGGGAGTGGACTGCTTTGTGCCTGCTTCTGCAAGATATCCCGAGGCAGAAGTTCTCACATGTCAGCAGGGCTAGCAGCAGATAACAGAAAACTGTGGCTGAACTTCAAAATTTTTTGACCTTCAAATTTTAAAGTGTTCTCGATAGCAACAGAGCAAGCTAATGCCTACAGCCTTTCTTTACTTTGCAACATTCTTATAACCCCATTGTAACCCAGCCCTATAAAATAAATTAAGGAGTCAGGATAGGGGTAACTGCCTCTCAAACAGGCAGTGGTGTCCCATCTGGCCCCTGCTGTTCTGGGTTGTGTCATGTGGTGCCCAAAAAGGGACCTATGTGTGGAGGAGCTATAAGAAGACAAGGAGCCTGCTCCTGAAGATGTGCATACGCTGCACTGGGTTCAAGGTCAGGTAGGCGCATATTAAAATTTCACCTGGTGTAAAAATGGGTAATGCAGGTTCTTTGGAGAGAACCCTCTACGTGCAGATGTTGAAGTCTATGTTATCAGCTTCCGTGTACCCTGTGGTTGAGAGGTCAGATCCCAACAATCCAGGGCAGCCTTTGCATTATCATGACCCTATCTCCTTTAAGACACTAAAAGAGTTTAAGATAGTCTATAGTATGTATGGCTCCAATTCTCCCTTTACTCTGTCCCTAATGGAGAGCCTTGGGTCTGATCTTTTATGTCCAAAGGACTGGATCACTTTAGCTAGAGCCTGTTTTGTAGTAGGAGATTATTTGATGTGGAAATCAAATTGGTTTGAAGAAAGCTGTCAGCACACCAATCATCGTAGGAGCCGGATCACCGCCATGACAGGCTCCGGACAGAAACAGCTATAGACCTGAGTTTTGCTTCCTGAAATAAGAACCCCGGATTAAGTTTCGTTTCTGGCGCTGAAACTAGAAATTCCTTAGAGATGACATACCCGAAACCTGGGGCCAAAAGGTACTAAATATGGGAATGCTCCAAGGTCTGGAATTGTAACTAATCCCTTGCTCTGTAACCTTTGATATAAAAACCCTGCTGAAACAAAGCCCGGGGTCTTTGTCCGACTCCACTGTGCTGGACAAGGCTCAGACCCCAGCTAGCTGGAAATAAAGTTTCCTTTTGCTCTTGCATTGTTGACTGAAGTGTGTGTGCATTTTCTTGGGAGGACCAACGCTGACCCTAATATCATAACCAAGAACATCAGGTACCCATCTCTTCAGAGATGTTGAAAGGAGCCATGGTTTATGAGCCCTTACAACAGCAAATTTGATATAAACTGCAGGCAGCAGAGTTCCTGGTAAAAGAACAGTTAAAGGCAAGAAACTTTAAGTCCTTGGAATATGCCTAGCTTTGTCATTCCTAAGAAATCAGAAAAATGGAGGTTGCTGCACGACCTAAGACCTTGTAGTCAGGACTTCTGACACTTACTGCCATCCCTCTAAATTATTATTTCATAGTAATAGATTTAAAAGATGCTCTCTTTACTATCCCTCTTCACCCAGAGGACTGGGAGCACTTTGCTTGTTCCATCCTGGTATTATATCATCAAGCTTCAGCACAGAGATATTGCTGGACAGTCTTACCACAGGGCATGGTCAACAGTCCTGCTCTATGTCAAAGGGTTGTGAATCGTGCCATTCAACCCGTGCGAGGTAAATACCCTGAAGCTTTCCTCATCCATTACATGGATGACATTCTTGTTGCTCATTTTGACTCCTCACAATTATTGACTATTTTTGGAGATTTAGAGTGTAGTCTGCAATATCATGGGTTAATTTTTTGCACCTGAAAATTTCCAAAAAGAATCTCCATTCCGTATTTGAGGCAAATTATTGAAGGACGCACTGTCTGTCCACAGAAGGTTGAGGTTCAAGTAAATCATCTGCACACGTTTAATGATTTTCAGAAGCGCCTAGGAGATATTAACTGAGTGCGACCCTCATTGAAATTGCCCACTAGAGATCTTTTCTCTGTTCTTTGAAATCTTAAAGGGCGATGCTTCTCCTAACTCTCCTAGAATCCTTACGGCTGAGGCCCAAAAAGCACTTTCATGGGTACAAGACGCTATTGAAGACGCTCAGCTTACCAGAGTGGATCAAGGTCAGCCTGAATGGGTGGTTATCTGTGCTACTGCCCGTCCTCCGACAGGAGTGCTATGGAACCACAAGGCATCCTTGAATGGACACATTTCCCTCATTCTCCAGCTCGGGTTTTAGCCCCTTATCATGAGGAGGTTGCTGGACTAATTGCTAAGGCTCGTTATGGCCTTTGCCAACTTATAGGCATGGAGCCCAAAAAAATCATTGTCCCTTTTACCCATAGGAAACAGCAATGGTTATGGGAAAGTTCTGTCCCATGGCAAGTTGCCTTGGCCAATTTTCCAGGCATTGTAGATTACCATTAATCTGAAGATAAAATTCTATAATTCTGCAGAATTATCTCTTTTGTTTTCCCAAAGGTCATTGCCTCTGAGCCCATTCCTCAAACCCTTACTGTTTTTACTGATGGATTGAGTAACGGGTACACTGGATTCTAAAGTGCTGAACAAACTTCAGTCCGGCAGACCTCTTTTCATCTGCTCAACTAGCAGAGATTTGGGCTTTTCCTTCTACTAGAGCTCTCAGTATTTATAGTGGCAGTCAATATGTAGTGGGAGCTGCCCAGCAGATCAAAACAGCTCTTCTGGGACACACTTCCTTAGAAGAACTTTATTACTTGTTTCGCTCTCTACAGAGTGCCATCTGATTACGTGAACAACGATTCTTCATGGGACATTTTCAATCTCATTCTCAACTTCCAGGACCTCTAGCTGAAGGCAACAATTTAGTTGACCAGTTACTTGTCTCCCCTGTTCACTGCCCTTCTGTAGATCAAGCTTGTTTTGCTCATTCTCAAGATCATCAAAATGCTCAGGCGCTTAAGCGACAATATCAAATCACACAGGAACAGGATCGACAATTGTTATACAGTGTCCTTCCTTTTCCTTGCATGTGCCTGACCCTTCACCTGGAGTGAGTCCTTGTGGGTTGAAGCCCAATCAACTCTGGCAAATGGATGTTACCCACGTTCCAAAACTTGCCGAAATGCGATGGTTCATGTCTCTATAGAAGATTGCTCTCATTATATTTTTGCCACTTGTCAAACAGGAGAAAGTGCTAAACATGTTATTACTTATTGTTTAACTGTCTTTACTGGTATGGGGAAGCCTGGTCAAATCAAAACTGACAATGGTTCGGCTTATACCAGTGCCAGCTTTCAAAGCTTTTGTAAGCAGTTTGGCATTTCACACAAGACTGGAAGTCCTTATAATTCCCAGGGACAAGCTATTATGGAGAGGGCCAACCAAACTCTCAAAATGCAATGAGAAAAACAAAAAGGGGAGACCTAGGGTTTTTTTCACCTTCAACCTTCAAGAAATTGAATCTAGCCCTTTTTACTTTAAATTTTTTAATTGTAATGATCAAGGCATGGCTGCTAGTGAATGGCATTTTGGAGCACTGACTCAGAAAGCCACAGCACTGGTTAGGTGGAAAGATCTCATCACGGGACAATGGCACAGGCCAGATCCAGTTATTATGTGGGGCAGGCGACATGCTTGTACTTTTCCTGAAGGCGCCAGAAAGTCTGTCTGGGTAACGGAGTGAGCCATATACCATTTTACCCAGTAAAAGACTAAGAAGAAGGAAGAAGAAATTCTTGACTCTGTTCACCTTGAGAAAGAGACATAATGCTACTTTTGCTGTGGCTAAGTATACTGGTTCGGAGGAACAAAGGGGAGCATTATGGGCCTATTTCCCAGACCCTCCTGTGGTTTTTCCAGCCTTGTGGGATGGCCCTCTATTCTGGTGTGTACCAATGGCACATGAATGATGGGAGATCTATCTTTATTACCGCAGAGTTTCTAGGAGGCTTTAACTTCTCTGGTTTAAGCCACTCTGTTCCTGTTTACCTTTCTTCTCAGTCTAGAACTGGTTGTCTCCAACTGGCTCAAGAAAATCAGACATTTTATGGAGGAGGCAATGTTGCTAAATTAACTGGTCCCTGGGATCTCTTTAAGTATATGCAGACTTTCTCTAAATGGGGCTTCCCTATACCTCACAGGTAGTTCCACAACATCATCCTGCCATTCCTTGCTGTCCTAACAGCACCAATGTAGAATTGGGGAGATTTCCCCCAAGGCTTGAATGTGCGTATCCCCTGCCTGTTGAACTTAATATCATGGGAACTGACTACTCGGTGTATGACTGACTCATAGAGTGGATTCAGATCATTCTCATCATTTACTTGTGTCTGCTGGAGGATTTGTGAGTAATATTTTTACTCATCGTGACCATATGCAGAAGGAAATTTGGAGCCTTGGAGCAGCTCTGCGCTTGGTGAATTTCATCACTCCAAGTAGTCAAGATGTCACCAAGTTTTCCTATGGCCTCCAGTCTTGTTTTTTGCACCCTATGCTATTTTGGTGGGTGACATCAACATAACTTCCTCTGACTCTGGCTGATATACCATTTATTGCATAAACTGTAATTTGACTAATTGTGTCTCTCAATTTAATGAGCAAGATGAGTTGCTAGTTGTCCATGAACTTCGTTTGTTATGCTTCCCGCTAATCTTTCAGGTCCTTGGTATGAGGATGCCGGTCTTCTAAGAATAGAAGAAATTCATAGAGCTCTCGCCCTATCCAAGAGAACCATAAGGCTCCTCATAGCTGGGATTGTTGCAGTTACTATTATTGCTTCCTCTGTCACTGCCACTATGGCCTTGGCACAGAGCATTCAGGAACTCATTTTGTCAGTGTCATGGCCCATAATACCTCAATTGTCCTTAGCACCCAAGAACATACAGGTGCAAAACTGTAAGGTAAATTAAATGCTTTAAAATCTGTGGTGATGAGCCTTGGGGACAAATCAGAGGCAGTAAAATTTCGCCAGCAACTCTGATGCCGTACAAAATTTACTTGCATCTCTATCACTCAGGCTCACTATAACAGCAGCCGATAGAATTGGATCCAAATAAAATCTCACCCTTTAGGGGTATGGTATCATGTAATATTAGCTTCTACTTGCATCAGCTGCAAACTGAAAACCATGTTATCCAGGAAGTCAAAGTCTCCACAGTTAATCTCGCCCATTTGGCTCAGCAACTGCTTAATGATTTGAAGGGTTTTAATCCTTTTAGCTTGTTAGAACATATGCTTTGGTATAACAAGAATTGTTGGCATGTTCTTGTTATTCTTGTACGTTTTTCCTTAGTCTACCATCAAGTCCAATGGGAGCTGAATCAGACTAGGATGTATCTTCATCACCTGCGATTAGAAATTCAATCAGGGGTCGGGCACGGAGCATAAGGATCCTCCCCCTTTTTATAGAATTGAGCACTTGCTCCTGACTGTATAAGCTAATGAGGAACACGACCGCATAGAGCTCTTTCTGCCTTGGCCAGAGGAATGTGATCCAGTCCTTCTAGAAGTTCAGTCTTAACGCAGAAATGTGACTTTTTGTGACACCTAGAGGTCTGGTTAGTCAGTGATGGGTAAAAGCCCTAGAGAGGGCCAACCTAAGACAGGCACAGTCGCAGGGGGTGCAAAGCTGAGCACCATAGTTCTGTATCGAGCACTTTGTTCCGTCAGGAGTGAAGAAAAATTGTCAAGAAGCAAGGCCACAGGCAAAGCTTCAGTCCTGCTGCACACAGCTGGTTATGCTTATGCTTAATATCACTTCTTATTTAACGAATAAAAAGGAGGAGATGTAGGGACCAGACTACTTTGTGCCTGCTTCTGCAAGATATCCCGAGGCAGAAGTTCTCACATGTCAGCAGGGCTAGAAGCAGTTAACAGAAAACTGGCATCTTCAAAACACTCTGACCTTGAAATGTTCAAATGTTCCTGATAGCAACAGAGCAAGGTAATGCCTACAGCCTTTCTTTGCTTTGCAACATTGTTATTACCCCATTGTAACACAGCCCTATAAAATAAATCAAGGATTTAGGATCGGGGTCACTGCCTCTCCAACAGAGAGTGGTGTCCCATCTGGCCCCTGCTTTTCTAGATATATGTTGTCTGTCTTTCTTTAGATGCCTGTAGCCTTCACTCGGGGACCCTTTTGACCAGCCGTGCAGGTCGTGGCAATCAAAGGAAAAAACTGTAATTATATGAGACAGATATTAAGAAGAGTCACTGTGCTGATCATGTCACAAAGTAAACAAATATCAAATATTTCATACACCAGAAACTAATGTTTTATGTCAACTATACCTAAATTAAGAAAATAAAAAGAAATGTACTTATGCCTACCAACCCAATCATTTCACAGATGTTGACCTAAGCCTGAAATAATTGAGCAACTTTCCACAAGTCACTTAGACATTTAGTCAGCACCGGTAATAAAACGGCTGCCCTAACTGCTGGTCTATTCCATATTCTAGTCCATGTCCTCTCATCAGTGATTATATTGCTCCTTCCAAGAACACCGCTGCTGGCCTGCCCTTCTAAATGTCTTTCTACTGGATTTCTCTGCATGTTCCTGACAGGAAAACATAGAGAGAAAAAAAAAGAAAAAGAAAAAGAGGAGTTCTTGCTACAGAAGGAAGAGGCATCTGAAAATATTGCCAGGAATAGTTGAGGAAGTTTTCAGAGATGCTGATGGACAATATTTCGAGAAGAACTTTCTGTGTCTGGAGGAAACAGTCTTTATTTAGAAGAACAGAACCAGGTTGAACAGGACTAGGAGCAGGACTTCACTCCAGGAAAGGAGTTAAGATGAGGAAGGAATAGGAAGGAAAGAAGAGCGGGTTTTGAGTCAGAGAGTATAAGATCATAACACCATTTAAGGGGAGAAAGGAGGGACTGGCAATTCTATACATTTTATATATTTACATATATAGTCATAAGTATATAAATGCTATTAAATAATCTAGATATAGCTCTTCCCAAATATATAATTTATTATTAGAAATCTAGATCAGAAACTTGTTTTTATTTAGCAAGTAATATAATTGTTTTTGTGCTAAGTATAGGGGACACATACTAAAAGAAACAACATTATTCTCAAAAGTTTATAATTTTACATGAGAAAGAAATATTAATAGTTAATTGAATATGCTGATATCAGGGTTATTACAGAGATGTAGACAGACAGCAAACATGATGATGGCTGATACACTGAACATTCACTTCCTAAATCAAGTATAATCTTAAATGCTTGGATTTTCAACTTAATCCCCAATACTAGATCCAATGAATTAGGTATCCCTTTAACAACTGAGAAATGTAATGAACTCAGACATAACTAACTTGCTTAAGATCAAGCAGCTAACAAATGACAAAACTCATACGGAAGTTCTAGTATGTGGCAGCCATTCACAACTCAGAAGGGAGTTTAGAAATGCTTTCTGAGAGCACAGTGACCTACCCACACACCAGTGAGAGGGAGAGGAGCAGTGTATCCCACAGATACCATGCCCATCCAAAAGTGGCCTGAATCTGTGTGCAGGGGAAAGCAGCAACCTGTTCAACTGCTTAAGAGATGGTGCAGAGTGGCACTCTTTTCTCATCCAAGACCAATAGCCCATGTCAATATCCTTCATTGCCATTATCACTGAGGAGTAGGAGAAGCAGTACAGTCACCTGCCTAACAACTGTGGACTGTAGTTGTGCTTGCTTGCTGGTGAACTCTGTGATCTATCTGCCTGCCTGCCACTGGTGAGAGGAGGTGAAGCAGTGCATCCTAAAACTGACCTTCTGTGGCCATAGACAGGACAGAGAAGGCAAGCTATGCTAAAATCTAAACCACCAAAGTATAGCAAAAACAAAACAACAGTGACTCAAAGAGAAGAAGATACCAGTAGCTCTGGGGAGAACTAAAAAGACACATTGAATGACAACCAGACAGGTAAAGAATTCAGAGATAGTTAGAAAAAGATGAATCAGATGCAGGGGACACAAGATCTCAGAGAAGTGATAGATTGTGACTACGTCACCAAAGAGATTGAAGTGATAAAGAAATTCCAATTAGAATTAGATACGAAGACTGTAGTTGAAGATAAACATGGAAAACTCCATCAACAGGCTCAATATTGCAGAGGGGCGAATTTCAGAAATTGAAGGCAAAAACATAGAGGAGATTTTCATGTAAGAGTAGAGAAAACTAGGCTGAGGAAAACAAAAAGAAACTTGTGAGAAATATCATACATCATGAGAAGAACAAACATAAGGATAATGGTTATCCCCTAAGGTGGAGAAGGAGAAAGGAGCAGAAAAATGTATTAAAGTGATAGCAAAAAGCTTCCTGATGCAAAAACTGTTTTGCAGAGTTTTGATGATGACCACTCTGCAAAATAGTTTGAGGTCAGGTAATATGATTCCCCACTGTTCTTTTTTTCTCTTAAGATAGATTCAGTTATTCGAGGTCTTTTGTGATCCCATATAAAGTTCAGTATTGTCTGCTCCATTTCCTTAAAGAATGTCCCTGGAATTTGATTAGAATTGCATTAAACCTACATATTGCTTTGGATAGAAGGGCCATTTTAACTATGTTAATTTTTCAATCAATGAACATGGGTTTAATTTGGTTTTTCATGTTTGTGTGGCTATAAACTTTCCTCTCAGAACTGCTTTTATAGCATCACATATGCTCTGGAAACTCATCTCTGAATTTCCATTTATTTCCAGAGAAGTCTTAGTTTCATCCATGCTCTGGGGTTGTTTAGAAGCGTATTATTAAATTTCCACATCTTTGTGTTCTTATGGTTTGTTTCTAACTTTAACCCCCTGTGGAATTTGGTCTCTATGATTTCAATCTTGCTAAATTTGTTTAACAAGAGACTTATTTTGTGTCCTAGAATATGGTATATTCTTAAGAATGTTCCATGTATACTTGAGAAAAATTTATGTTCCTTTTTGTTCAGATAGAACACCCTATGTATGTCTGTTAGATCCATATGATATATTAGTTCTATAGGGCCCTTATTTCTTTGTTGTTTCTGCCTGGATGATCTAGCTATGTAAGTGGAGTGTTGAAATTCCCTACTATTAATGTGTTACTGTCAAAGTCTGCCTTTAGCTCTGACAGTGTTTGTTTTATGTATTTAGATGGTCCTCAGCTAGGTGCATATATGTTGGTGGTAGATATTTCTTCTTGAAGGGTTACTCCCTTGACCATAAAATAGTGTCCATCCATGCCTCATGATACACTTTCCAGTTGGAAATTTGTTTTGTCTGTTATTAGTATTACAGTTTCTGATTTCCTTTCACTATTGCTTTGATATATACTTCCATAGCCCTTGACTTTCAAACTATGTCTTTGGCTCTGATTTGTGTTTCTTGTAGGCATAATATTGATGGGTCTTGGTTTTTGATTCATCCAGCAACTCTATGTCTTTTGATTAGTGAATTCATTCCATTCATGTTCATGGTGATGATTGAAATACAGGGCTTTATTACTGTCATTTGAGTCTTTTTTCTCTGCTTGTTGCTTCATTTCTTGTTTTTCTTTTAAGTTTGCTTTTTTCTCTTTGATGGTTGACAGTGTTTATTTCATCAAGTGTCTACTTCCTGGCTATCTCTTTAGAACTGAGTTTCATGCTGTTCTGTGGGCTGTTTCTAACTGTGCTGGTCTATAATAGACTTTTGTGAGCTGATGCCATGTCACATTTATATATTTGTGTAGGTTAACTGCTTTTCTTTTTCGTAATTTTTTTTATTGAAAGGATATTGTATTTTGGCATTAACTTCTTTTGAGGTTTACATAATAGCAATTTTACGTTTACATATAGCACAATTGGTTTAACAATGTCCCCTTACTCCCTCTTCATTTACAGTTGATTTCCTTTATCCCATTTCTCCCACCCTTCCCCCATCGTTTCAGTACCCTTTGATTTGCCTTTTTGTCTTCCACCACTAAAAGCCCACTGTTGTTTTGAGCAGTAATCTCTCTCTCTGTATGTCTTTTTAAGTTTATTGTTGTTCAATTTATATAATTCAGTTGTTTTATGTCTCTATATAAATCATGAGTGCTATCATATGTCTGTTTTTCTCCTTCTGGCTTATTTCGCTAAACACAATTCTCCCCAAATCCATTCATGCTGCAAATGGCATGAATTCTCCCTTTTGATGACTGCATAGTATTCCATTTGTAAATATACCATATTCTTTATCTACTCATCTGTTGATAGGCATTAAGGTAGTTTCCAGCTCTTGGCTATTGTGAATAATGCTGCAGTGAACATGGGGGTGCATATGTCTTTTTGGATAAGTGTCGTGTTTTTAGGGTAAATAGGGGAATAGCTGGATCATATAGAATTTCCATTCTTAATTCTTTGAGGAATTTCCATATTGCTTTCTGGAGTGGTTGCACCATTTTACTCTCCCACAAACAGTGAATTAAGTTCCCTTTTTGTCCACATTCTCTCCAGGGCTTGTTTCCTCTTTTTTGGATGATACCCATTCTTACCAGTTTGAGGTGATATATCATTGTTGTTTTGATTTTCATTTCCCTGCTGATAAGAGAAATAGAACTTTTTTTCATGAACCTGTTGGTCATTTGCATGTCATTATTGGAGAGGTGTTTATTAAGTCATCAACCCATTTTTTGATTGGATTGATATTTTTGTTGTCTAATTTAATGAGTTCTTTGTATATTTTATATATTAGCCCCTTATCCAAGGTGTGAAAGGCAAATATCTTTTCCCATTCAGTTGGATGCCTTTTCGTTTTTATGCAAATTTCTTTTGGTGTGTAGAAGCTCTTTAGTTTATTGTAATCCCATTTGCTTATTTTGGAATCTGAATAGCTAGAGCAATCATGAGAAATAAAAAACAAAATTAGAGGTATCACACACCCAGACCTTGAGCTATACTACAAAATGATAGTGATAAAACTATATGGTGCCTGAATAATAATAGATATACAGATCAGTGGAATAGAACTGAATTATCAGAAGCAGACTAACACATACATAATCAATTTTTGACAAAGGAATCCAGAGCATTTGATGGAGAAATGAATGTCACTTTAACAAATGGTGTTGAGAAAACTGGACAGCCACATGCAAAAGAATGACTCTAGACTACTCTAACACCATACACAGAAATTAATTCAAAATGTATTAGAGACTTGGATGTAAGACGGGAAACTACAAAATACTTGGAAGATAATCCATGACAAAAGCCTTAGAGAAGTCTTTGGGAGCTCAATTCCAGTGAGAAGGGAAACAAATACAAAAATAAATAAATGGAAACACATCAAACAAAAAAGCTTTTGCATAGTGAAAGGATCCATCACCAAAACAAAAAAATTAATCCTATGAATAAAAGAAGATATTTGCACATCACACATCTGACAAGGTATTATTGTACAAAAATATAAAGAATTCATAAAATTAAACTACAGAAAAATAACCCAATTTTAAAAATGGGCAAAAGAATTACATATTATATATAATTATATATTTTTTTCTAAAGATGATATATAAAAATATGTTCTTCCTCACTTGTTATAGGGAAATGGAAGTCAAAACAACAAAATCCAAACCTTGCACCTGTAAGATTGGCTGTTATCCAAAAGTCTGGAAACAGCATATGTTGGTGAGGATGCTGAGTAAAGGGAGCACTTTTACACTGTTGGTGGGAGTGCAAATTGGTGTAATATTTATAGAAAGCAGTATGGAGACTCCCTAAAATTTGAGAACGACAATGTCATGTGATCTAATTATCCCACTTCTGGATATATATTCTCCCAAAAGCCAAAACCACTAATCTGAAGAGATATACATACCACCATGTTGTATAACCAAGAAATTACCTAAATGTCCATCATCAGATGAATGGATAGAAAAGATGTATATACACACAATGGAATACTACACAGTTCAAAACATGAATGAAATGCATTCATTTGCAGCAATATGAGATTATGCTACGTGAAATAAATCAGCAGGAGAAAGACAAATACTGGATGAACTCACTCACATGTGGAATATAAAGAAACAAATGAATAGATAAAACAAAAACCAACCCTTGGACATTTACAATAGAACCGAGATTAGCAGGCAGGGGATCACTGGCAGGGTCAAGTGATGGTGGGGTCCAGTGGGCAACAATGGAAGTTTTTTGGCACCATGGTGGTGGTTGTGGTGTGGTGTCATGTATTTTATGAATATTTAACCTCTATAATCTAGATTTTTAGCATTTTGTAAATCGAAGTTATCTCAATAAATATTAAAATTTGTAAAAAACAAAAAAAGAAAAAGTGCACACCCCGATGATTATTACAGCACAATCCCCGTCATTTAATAGATGTAGCATACTTCAGTGCCCATCAAAAGAGAGTTAGATAAAGAAGCTGTGACTGATGTACTCAATGGAATTCCGTGCAACTATTAAGAAAAGATGAAATTTTATTTTTTGCAATAACCTTGATGAACTTGGGGCTGATTATACTTGGTGAAATAAGCCAGAAAGAAATAGAGCAGTAAGGATGGTTTCACTCATGTGGAATACAAAGAAACAAATTGAACAAACAAATAATGATGAATTTCACAGGACTCAAGTGAAATATGCGGGAGTGGAGAGGAAAGGAACAAAGAAATGAAGGTCTTAATAAAGTAGGAATATGGGCACTAGAACGTGGGTGATGGCTGTGATGTGTAATGCACACAGACTGAGAAGTAAATTCAGTATCTTGAAAATCATCAAACGATGTAAACAAAAAAAAACAATACGTAGCTAACTAATTAACTAAACTCACTCACTGACTCATTCAGTCAATGGTAAAGCAATAGAAGAAAAAGAATTCTTCTGGGGAAGCAGCCGCTAAAACTGAAGTATGAGCAAATGGTACAGTAGGGCAGAAAGGGTAGATAAGTATCTTGTCAGAAGAAAAAGATTCTGCTGACCTTGGAGTCAATGAAGAAAATGTGTTTATAGAACTGCACATGAATCAGGCTGTCTGTGACAAGAGGTGAATAGTAGGTAACCTTTGTAAGGAGAGGACTCTGCAGAGAAGGAAGGGAGCTATTTTGTGGGACCCATATCTCATTAAAATGTTGGTTTTTTTGCTTGTAGTCAATGAGGGAAAACAATATCTGGGATCTTCAAAAGGAAGAAGGCTCTGAAAGATTCAATTTGTAGTTTTATTGAATATGATTCCGTGCAGGAAACTTGGTCTTTGCTGTTAAGATTATGCTTTATTCCTTGTTGGTTTCTTAGGGAAATGAGTTCCTCCAGCACTTCCTGCAGTCACAGGAAGTAATAGAGGAAGCCCTCGTGCAGGCAGACAAAACTTTCGGTGACTGGTAGAAGGCCCTAGCAAGTAAAGAGAGGACTGACTCATGGAGGAGAGGGGAGTTCCCTGTAGTATCCTCTGACCAGTGTGAAAAATGCACCTTCTTGAAACAATGAGCTTCAGGAGATGGATTCCTCCTTAAGTCAAATTGTTATAGTCACCTAAGTTCAGGAGGGACAGCTCTGCATAATCGTCATTTTCTTCCCTCCATAAAACCTTTGTGGAACAGCTGAGTGTGCCCAGAAGGCAGCTGAGAAGGAAACAGAACTGCTAAGACAGAAACTGAAGGAGCAGTAACAAAGGATGGAGACTCAAGAGAACTTTCAAGGAAAAGATTCAACTGAAAGAGAAGTTGGAGAGAGACTCAGAAAACCTGTTGAGAGAACAGAAAATGATGCTGGGGCACAAGCTGAAGGTCAGTCTGGATGGGACCTGACAATGCCTATTGACAAACCCATAGTTCCTCAGGAAGGAAGGAATAAAAATTGTAACAAAAGTCATGATGTCCAGCATTCAAGAGATGTGATTCACTAGAGTCTCAAAAATTCAGATAGTGCTGAAGCCCTGACCCTACATGATACACTACTTTCTGAAGCACCAGACTTTTTAGAGTGCAAACAACATGCCCTCAGTTCCTGGGTGATGTTTGTCAGAGGATAGATACTGTCTCACTGTGCACACAGGTGAATAGGTCCTTAGTCCTAGAGACCTTAAGATGTTCGGTACAACCTTCAGAGACCTGAGATAGGTCCATCTGGTCTGGAAAGTTTGTGTCTGATAGGAAATATGGGAACCTGGGATGCTGGAAGCACTAAAATACGCTGCAGTATTTCCAGATCTGCCTGATTCATTGATAGACTTAGAGTAAAATGTATTCTTTGTTCAACTTGGAGCTTGTTAGTGTTCCAGAGAGGTTCAGAGCCTCCCATTACTTGTTATATGTGTCCTGCTACCTCAGTGGAACTCAAAAACAAAGTTAAACCTATAAAATTTATATTCTTGTCCAGGGTGCATTTGTAGGACTGGAACACATTACTGGGATACTTGGGAGACGAGTCCCCCCCCCCAAGTGCTCCCACTCTCAGTTCGCTGACACTTCTTAGGAAGCTCTAAACCATGAATACCCCCTCTACCTAGGTATGAGTTTCAGAAATATCAGACATAATCATCAAAGCGCATCTAAGGTAGCAAAGATAACCACATGTGCTTAGTTGCTGAGGTTAACAACAAAATGCTAATGATCTGAGATTCTCAAAACATGACTCTCCTTTCTGCAGGTGAAAGAAGATCTATTTCAGGAAGAATTTGGAAAGACATCTGAGGAGATGAATAAAGAAGTAAATCCACTAAGACAAATGCTTGAATAAACTAGAAAAAAATACATCTGCAGCGATTTCAAGAATCATTTTTGATGCTGGCTCTTTGTTAGTAGCTACACTTCATGGGTCTGATAAACTCGGTGGCAGTGGAATTGCAGCTCTAGGCATGCTTATTAGACCGGTTCTTCCATTAAGTAAAAGTTTAAAAATAAAAGGTGGCTACCAAAGAAGTTCAGGGACTGATACCCACACAACAAACTTACTATTAATTGAATTGGTTTAGTCAATGAAATGGAAAACAAGTTGGAATGTAATGCTTTATTCATAGAAACATTGTAAGCAGAGCAAAATGGCAAGTGGTGAGATGAGCAGAATATTCACAATCTATTGAGAAAATTTCTTTAAGCTTTCACGAGCTCTTAGAATTAGTGAGGAAAGAGCAACCATCTCATTTTTTAAATGGGCAAAATATTAGAAGATATTTTAAAAAACATTCAACTTTAAGAAACACCCATGTCACTTATCAGATGGGTCCCCTAGGTCAGTTTTGATAGCACACTGTGTTGGTGAAGGTTTTGGGAAGCTGGGAGATGCCCCTATTTGTTAGTGAGAGTACAAATGTTGCAAATATATATTAAAGTTTAAATACAAATAGTTCTGATACAGCAAGTCTACACTGAAGAATTTCTTACAGATGTATTTGTCACAGTTGAAAATGAGATATATATAAGTATATTTGTTTTGGGATTGTTGTGATTCCAAAAGACTAGAAACAGCTTTCAGTGCCTTGTGTCAGGTACTATAAAGTCAATATGGAGACATACTTACAAAGGAATAGTCTATTAAAATTGATAATGGAAGTTCTACTTGCACTAGCAGGAAGAAATAGTCAACATTTATCACAAGCTAAAAATGCTGCAAAATGTATATATATTTGTACCATCGATTCTAGAAAATAATGAATACATCCATTAATTATCATTTGCATCTACAAAAGTATGTAATAGATTAGTGCCCATGGACCCAAGACAGTTGAAGTCTTAAATAATTTTACATTGTATTAAATTCCTTGCCTGCTATATTTTGCATGGATTAATACCTACTCAGATATAAATCTAATTCCTGATTTAAACATAAATAATAATGCATGGAAAAACAATGTAATTGCACTATGATTGGTCTGGAATATGTTATTTATTTATTGACTTGTTCAGAGACATCCTGTATGCTGTCAATTTGCTTTAATATTATAAACTATGCATCCCTCAGTGAACTTATGCTGAATAAATTACTTTTAAAGATGATATTAGTCTCTGAGCAATAATTTCTGCTTCTCCTTCAAAGCAAAATACTTCTACATTAGCACTTTTAATATCATTGTGACATTAAAATGATCTATTAACAGCTGTCTCCCCTGTCACCTCACATGATGATATTGAGGATCTTTATCACACATGTTTCGTTCTTTGTTCTTACCACAAAATCTACCATATAAATTATTAGTGAGTAAATACATGAGCTCCCATCAAACAGGACCCTAAATTACCATTTCCTTGCTATATTATCTGCTCCCTGGTGTTCTCAAAATGCAGAACACACTTTTAAGAACCAGTGTGGAAGTGATGCAGAGGCAGAAATCACATACCTGCACTTACGAACCTGTGGCCCTGCTCCCTCTGTGGTTTGGACAAACCATGTGCTCAGGGTCCCTCAAACTTCTATTCATTTCTTCTCAGCTGTCTCACGCTTAAGACACTTGTAGTTATAACAAGTTGCTTGTAAATCCACAAATTGTGCTTATTCTCTTGACTTTGAGATGTAGATACAAGACATGGACTTAATCAAACACCTTACTTCCTCACCCTTTACCATTTTGTTTTTTTCTGAGCTCATGATTTCTTAACGCAAACTATCACAATATTTTCTCCAATGTTTTACAGTTATTTTAAAAATGGCTTTGTTATTTTGTTTTGTTTGCATTGCTCTCTGCATTTTAGGATATTGAAATGAAACCTTAGTCTGTGTGTATTTCACAGAACATCCACCAATAGTTCTAGTACCCTTTATCATCACCTTGTACCCTCCTTTTTTCCCTTTCCTCTCACCTGTCCCCATAGTCACATTCTTGCATCCTGTGAATCTTGTTGAGATTCGTCTGTTAGTTTGTTTTGTTTCTCTATGCTCCACATCTAAGTGAAACCATCTTATACTTCTCTTTTCTTCCTGGCTTATTTCAATTAGCATAATCTCTCTCCAGTTCTAACAAGACTGTAAGAAAGGGTACGCATAATCTTTCATAACAACTGATGCATGGGATTTCATTGAAAATATATACATATATTTTTTTCCCACAGTTTCTTTATCAGGTTATGTCTTGTTGGACATTGCTGGATTGAATGGCAGATCCATCTTGTAGTTTTTTGAGGAATCTCCATACTGTTTTCCAAAGATGTTGCACTAACTTACATTTCCATGAAAGGAAAATCAAAACTATAATGAGATATCACTTTGCACACTTCATGATGATTTTTATCAAAAAGAAAAAAACCCCTAAGTTTTGGTACTGCGGAATACAGATTGGTGGTTCCTAAAACAATTAAAAATAGAGTTACCATAGGATCTAGAAAGTCTACAACAGGCATATAATCAAAAGAATTGAAAGAAGATTCTTGAAGAGATTTTTGTACAACTATGTTAATTGCAGCATTATTCACAATAGTCCAGAGAAGGAAGCAACCATATCAAGATATCATATTGACAGATGAATGGAAAAAGAAAATGTAGCATATACATAAACATAAAATATATCTGTGTGTGTATATATATATATATATATATATATATAATAGAATGTTACTGAACTTGATTAAATGAATAATCTTGCCATCTGCCATAACACAGATTAACTGTGAAGACATTATTTTAGTGAAATAATTCCGCTAAAAAGCAACAAAAACTTTATGATTTCACTTATATGATATATCTAAAGCAGTAAAACTCATAAAAATAGAAATTGAATTGTGATTGCTGAGGACTTGAGTGAGAGGTAACAAGGAATTGTTTACATATAGTATTCCTTTTTTTACTTTCTGATATTTTATTTTGAAATTTTTATTCATTTGGAATATTGACATTATATCTCAATCTATATTTCATACCATATATAGTTTTATTGCTGCAAGATAAAAAAGTTTTAGAGAGTCTTTGCACAAAATTATGAATATAATTATATTTAAGTATATTTAATCCATAACACCTAAAAATAGTAAAAGTGGTAAATTCTTTGCTAATTTTTTAACCACAATTTTTAAAAAGACAAATAATAATGTGACAATATACTTAAATATCTTGAATTTGAATTGAAATAATGCTAAATGATTGAAAAGGGTTATCAATGAATAGAGCAATAAATTATACTTCAAAATGAAAACAATTAGCTAAAAATAGTATTTCTAAGTCTTTTCATCTAGTTATATCCACTACAATCCCGATTCTTCAGGGAGTTCACAAAGTGATCCTAATTTTCACTGACAAGCATTGGTTGATGTGAGGAACTAAAAAAGTGCATTGAGAAAGAATCCCTGAATTATTAAAACAAAATAGAAATGACAGTCATTTAAAGTGACTCAGTTTGTTAGGATAGACAACAGAAATAAATGGTTGAGATCTAAATTTAAATATGTATGAGAACAAATGTCAAATCACTTAAAAATACTAAAATTTAATCAATTTCATATAATTGACATCAAAATAAATTCCTCATGGGTAAGCTTCAAATACTCCAATCTGCGCTCTTGAGATGAGGCGTTTCTGTAATCAGTGCTCCTCTGACCCAGTCCTGTTCACTCCTTTATAGTTACTGAAGGTGTCAGTCTCACCCAGTAGATTAAGTCTTATTTAGAGCAATGAGTGTCTAATCTTTGTACATACTTTCGGACAAGAACGATGACACACACTCAGGACCTATGTCTCTCCACACACATAACGCACGTATCTAACCTTTGCTGGTGTTGCTCCCATTGTATCTGAGACTTATGAACCCAGTTGAGTGAATTAATCTCTGCTAAGTCCCCCAAACATGCCACATGGAGTTCCTCATGTGAGAAGCAGATTCATATAAAAACATTCTATACCTGAAATTCAGAGTCTGGTTTGGGGAGCTCTAATTCTGACATTTGAATCTACTGAGCATATCCGCATATATGTATTTTAATGTAATAATATAAACAGGGAATTATCTTGATCTGAGACTGTCTTTAAAATATTACAAATATTCGTGAGATTGCACTTCCAAGTACCCTGAAAAAATGAGGCTCTAGTTTCCTCACACTCAATGTCAAAAAGAAAAGCTCCTCAGAGAAAAATTTAAGCTGCTGACATGAAGACAGAGACAAAAATTGCATGCAACTCTGCTAAACAGGAAAGAGCTGCTTGCTATTTAGTCTATTTCTGAGAAACGAGAATCCTGACCCTGCTTTCACTTTCAATGTATCCAATACAAACTGTGTCAAGTTGTCTGAATTCACACAAAAAAACACTGAATGGTGGAAAAAGCAGAGAAGAATTTGAAGCTTTTCATTTATAAAAGGACAAGCCTGACTGTCACAGTGAGGAGAAAGGAGACACATGCAGTATCCGAGGGCTTCTGTCCACTTTTGCAAATGCAGAGCCACAGATAAATCTAATCTGACCTTCCTCTTTTTACACAATGACTCATCATTTGAGAAAATCCCAAATGAAGCAGTGGTCTGGATCTTGTTGCTCAATGTACTTCTATTAAAATGTTTTAAATGCTTAAAATGATATTAAAATGCTTTTAAAAACTTTAAACTGGTCTATAAATACAAGTAATAATACTTAAGTTATAAGCATGGCTGAAGAATAAATTTAATTTAATTAACCCCTGTAATGAATTAAGCACAGTGCCTGACAGGTTAGGCATCAAATGCTTTTTACCTCTTATTATAACCTCATGTAACCTTTCGTGCCTCAAGAAAGCCTATGTATTAGGACATAAGTTGTGGTAAAATAAGAATTATCTAAATAGAAGTTCTTTTCAGTAGTGATACAATTATCTTTAAAACAGCATGTCATTTTCCACTTCCTGGTTTAGCTAAGATTAAAAAGCATGACCCTCCCCGTTGGAGAGGAAGTGAAAATACAGATGATCTATTTCCACTGGGAGTGGGAAAGATTGCAAACATTTCCAGAGATGAATTTCATTTTATGTCTCAAAAGTCTTTTTAAAAGAGCTTATCTGTTAACCAGCATGTTCATTGCCACAGTTGTAGCATAGATTCCAGAAGGAACAACCAGTACAGAGCCCGTGCAAGAGCAAACCCAGCCTGTTTGAGATAGGCAATCCCATGACCTCTGTAATCTCATATGAGAACTTGGATCTCACACATCCTAAAGCAAGATGCTAGCAGAGGTGAGACAGAGAAGATTCTAGTCAGTATAACAGATGCATCCAAATCAGTCTGCCATTTGCACCTCTTGGATCACTGTGCCCTATATTAAACATACTTTATGAAAGCTTCTAGAGAGTTCAGGCAATCCTTTGTTTTTTATAATAGCTACATATCATGACATCATCATGCCCATGAACACTGTTTACTGATGTTATAATCACCGGTAACTTTATTCAGTTTATTGAATTCAGTTGCAAAACTAAACCCACAATTTTTAAGGGTATTTTATAATCAGTTTACAATAATTGCCAATCTGCTGTGTTTGTTGAACTTGTGGAAAATCTACACTAAGGGAGAAATATTTTGACACTGATACTACATATAAAGTTCTTCTTGTTTTTGTTTTTTGACTGGTTATGATCTATTTTGGACACATATACCATAGGAACCATTCAATGCTGAGCCTGGAATACATCTGCAAGGTATGGTGCTCCCTCCTGACTGCGCAGGGCACTCAGAGCCAGGTGCTGGGTTAGCTGCTGGGTCTTTCTGAGTGTGTCAGATATGACTTTTACTCACTTACTGCACATATAAATGAGGGTTCAGGTTCACTGCGAGTATGCCCATTATTTAAATTAGACCTAAACATTAATATGACGTTTCCTCAGTCCAGCTTCTCCAATTGACCTCCAATCCTGAAATACACTCTTTTATATTTAAACATCTTATGGGCATTAAAAAACAAAAACAAAAAAGAAAACAAAATAAAAGATCTCTTTCAAAAAATTTGAAGTTCCTGTCTCAGAAGTTGAGTCAAATTTCCCTCTCTCTTGCAAAGCTTCCCTCTGGCAAAGCTTCCAGAAACTCCCTTTTATGGTTGTTGATTTAGTGCTTTTTGTTCCCAGTACTTTCAGTTTCGTATTACTCTAAATTCGCTTGTTTTCTTTGCTTCTAAGGATCTGGCCTGTGAAGAAATACCGGAAATGCACAACACTGGACCGGACCGGTGAATAAAAGCTCAGCCATCCAGAGAGATGTAACAAAACCAGCTTAGCCCGAGAAGGTGAAAAGTAGGTAAGAACCCTGACTACTTTCTCATCGAAGGAGCTTTCTCTCCAGCACCAGAGGAGTTCTGCTCAGAGAGAACGTCCAGGGTAAGGAGAGGGCAGGGGTTAGAAGGGTGCTAGAAGGGTCAGTTTTCTGAAAAATGACCAGCACCAAGGTAGATGATATGGGACAGTAGGTCAGATGAAATCCTGGCTTTATCAGGAGGAGTCTGTCCCAAATTGTCACTACTGTGCTTGTGTGGAATTAGGCACAGCCGAAACAGAGTTTGAAATGTATTAGGACCGTTTCTTTTTGCTGACATTTTGTCAACTCAATTAATTTACCATGTTTTCAATGGAACTTGCCAGCAAAGTGCTAACTTACTGTTTACTCGGTATAAGTAGAATTTGACACTATTATTTTACTAAAAAGCTTCCTTTTAAAGAATCTACTGTGGTGCCTCACAAATGTAACATCTTTGTTCATCTTGATTTGCGTTCAAGTAATTTTGAATTTGCCTTCTGAAAACTCTATCTTCCTTGATTTGGCAGTGGTTTCACTGACAACCTTGTCTGACAGCTCCCCCAACCCAATCTCTCTCCTTTCCCACCTCTCCCCCCACCTCCTGCTTTTCCTCCTCTCTGCTCCCCTCCCCTGTGCTTCTTTTCAGCTTCTCCTCCTTTCTCTTCTATCACTTGTGCTACCATTATCTCTTCCTTCTCTTACCTTTTCTCGTTGTCCTCTACCAAATGGAAAAAAAAAGCAGAACATGAAAGAAAATATAGAAATCTATGACTGGAAATATAGTTGTTTCTTTGAATTCTTTCCTCTCTAGCTCTCCTGATCTGTCTCTTGATCTTCTTATCCTTATTTCATTATCTTTTGTTCCTTCGCACACAGATAGATGCACACACACACGGATTTTTAGCAAATTCAACATTTGTTATTATGCAACTGGACTACTAAAATGGAAATTGATTAAATGTGAAGCTAACGAAATTTAAATTTGGGGGCCTTTTGATTGCACAAGACCATACCAAGGCTTTGGAAGGGTTTATGGCCATGTGTTTCCCGTGGTCATATATTTTTATAAAATTTGCAAAAATTATATCAGTTCTACTTCTGAGACCGCCTCTTCCTACTAAAAAATATAACCAGAGGCAAAAAGAAAACACATTTAAAATCTTTGGAAATTGTCCTAAAGTCATACACTAAATAATGAACCATTTGCTCATGAAAATAGTATATTCATGGTAAGAATTAATGAATAAGCAAATCAATATTGAATTTCCTACCTAAAGCCAGGATACAACCCCCCACCCCCCAAACCAACCAATTTCTTTAAATTCTATTTTCTATTTAACATCCAATGTAAATATTTGAATGGGAATCCAAAAGGTACTTTCTGTGGTAAATTAAATGAAAGATTTATTTATAAAAGTGTTTGAATGTTGATAAGTCACTGTCATACTAATATTTTTTTTCCAGTGGACTGCTTTGATAATATTTCTGTGACTTTCTAAAATGATACAGAGCTTCCTCTGATCTGTCTCACTGTTGACACGAACCTTTTGACCAACTTTGGCGAGGTTATGACTCCATTTTCTGACAGCAAAATAACCTGGCGGGAGCTCTTGACTTCCTTGCCTGGAAATTTAATTTACTCCAACTCTTCCTTTGCAGACTAGGGAACACCCTGAACATGGCCACCGAGGTCTACATGCCAGGCCCTGTGTGCCTCATTGAAAACACTAAAGGGAAACTAATTGTCAATCAGGAGTCTCTGAAGATCCTGTCTACTATTACACAGCCCGTCGTGGTGGTGGCCATTGTAGGCCTGTACCGCACAGGCAAATCCTACCTGATGAACAAACTGGCTGGGAAAAAAAAAGGTGAGTGACCCAGGAAAACTCTGCGGAGTCTCTTCTGTCCACTCCTCTACCAACATTGTGTGTGGTGACACCAGGAAAAAAAACGAGAGACGGGAGAGCACTGAACGCTTCCTTCCAATCCACAGTTATGATCTTATCTCCCTCTTCCCTATAAGATTCAGTTCATCTTTCTCCCCATTTTGCTTTAATTTCCCCTTTTAAATGCATTCATTATTTCTTTCCTAGAAAGATTAAATCATCATCAAAAATTAATATATAAATAAAATGATAAGATATTTGCTAAAAGGTGCATAGAGTAGGAGCAAGTTTCCACTGATCTTTAAGATTAAAAAATATTAAAATCGGTACTGACTGTTCTCCTACTATTGTAAAGTACAAGAATGTAGAATTTAGGATTGTAACAATTTTAAGTGCATAGATCTATGACATTAAGTAAATCACATTGTTGTGCAAACGTCACCATCCATCTACGTAATTTTTGTTGTCTCCTACAGAAACTCCACACCCATTAAACAATAACTCCTTAACTCTTGGAAATCACCATTCTACATTTTGTCTCCATGAATTTACCTGCTTTGGAATGTCATATAAGAGAAATCACACATTATTTGACTACTTATGGTTGACTTATTTCACTTAGCATAATGTCTTCAAGATTCTTCAGTGTTGTAGCATGTGTCCAAATTCTCTTTCTTTTTAAGGCTGAATAATTATATGTGCATGCCAGTTTTTATCCATTCATTTGATCAGAGAAACTCAGGTTGTATCCACCTTTTGGTTATTATGAATAGCGTTGTTAATAATACTAATGTACAAATATCTGTTCAAGTTCCTGCTTTTGCTTCTTTTAGGTAGATACCTTGAAATGAAATTGTTGGATCATATGGTAATTTTATGTTTAATTAAAAAAAAATCACCATATCACTTTCCACAGAAACTGTAGCATTTCCACCAGAAATGAATACTTCCTCCACTGCCTCACCAAATTTGCTATTTTCTGGATCCTTTTTTTAAAAAATAAGTACTATCTTAATGTGTGTGGAGTATTGTTGGTAGACTCAATGAGCCTCTTCTCTTGGTGAGCTTCAGCCAAAAGACACATGCTGAGTTTCTTAAACAAGAAAAGATTAATCACTTGCCATAAGTAAAGAGACAGGGAGATCCTTCTCGAAAGGCACTTTCTCTTTGAACATTCTATTCAGGAGGTTTTGTAAGGACTAGGTTGACAAAGTGAATGGTGATTGGTCCCAAAGGAGGGGTTAGTGTTTGACTGTTACACTTTTAGAACTGCCTCACTAATATTATCTCATCGTGATCTTGATTTGTATTTCCTTAATAACTCGTGATCTGAACATCTTTTCACATGTTTATTGGTCATTTGTATATTTCTTTGGAGAAATTTATTCAAGTCCTTTGCTCATTTTATCTTTTGTTAATTCTTTTGTGTGTATTTGTGTGTCTCTTGTTTCTTTTGTGTGTTGCAAAGTAGGACTTCTTTATATACTCTATATCAACTGCTTATCAGATTCATGACTAGTAAATATTTTAACTCTTGCATGTAAGTCTTCAGCTCATTTGGTAAAGTTTTGTAGCAAAAAATCTCTCCTTATTTCACTATTGTGATGTTGGCTGTGGACTTTTTTGATACGGTCTTTATTATGTTCAAGTAGTATTCCCCTACTTCTAGGTTGTTGATTGTTTTTATTATGAAAAGGCATTAATATTTTGCATGTATGGATATTCTAATTTCCTTATGTTTCTGCAAGTAACATTCATGCCGGTGGTGATAGAGGTTCTTGCCGGGATTTCTGTCCAGGAGAACAGGGGAGAAGGAAGGAGGCCACAAAAGATTGAAAATACAAGAAACTAAGGACTGACAGATACTGTCACCCTGAGTGTCTGACTCCTTGCATATTTATTGTCGTTACACAAGGGAGTTTTTCTTCAAAAAAGTACAAGATGTAAATCAAATATTTTTACAATCATTGTTTACATAGCTGAGATTACACCCAAAAGATCATATATCTTAGCTATTTGTCTGACCTTTAACTTCTTGCTAGATCTCAGCAAGGTATCAGAAACCTCTCCAGTCAAGGTTTTCCTCGCTGGCTGGCACCTGGCATTCCAAGTGCCAAGGTTTCTGTTTCAGTGCCAAAGCATTGATTATCTAATGTAAGATTTTCCCTTATTGTTCCCCACAGGTTCTCTCTCTTAACCTTGACTATGTTAACTTTTTTCTCAAGTTTCATATTAAATCTCAACTCATTCTATCAAACTCACCCTTGCAGGTTTCTCTCTGGGTTCCACAGTGCAGTCTCACACCAAAGGAATATGGATGTGGTGTGTGCCTCATCCCAGGAAGTCAAATCACACTTTAGTTCTGCTTGACACTGAAGGGCTGGGAGATGTAGAGAAGGTAAATACTGAAAACTCAATCTTGAAGCCAGTCCCTCATCAATATACTATTAAATTTTCTTTAAATGAAAGATTTTGCTTAATCATAGTTTTATTTTTTTCATTTCTGTTTATAGGCCATGAAACCAAGTTTAGCAACCAGAACCATGAAAAAATAAGACAGAATCCCTGTGGAAAACATAGTGGCCAACCAATATAATTCTAATTGCAGTTTATAAGCTGAGACAGTTAACCCAGGTGCATGAAGATAGTGGGGATAAAATCAATGTCGCCAGTCTTATCCTGCCTCAGAGAACTTTAATCATTTAGGTTTTGAAGTCCAATTTAAGCTCTGCCTCTAATCCAGTGGCTTTAGCAAATTATTTAACCTTTTGCACCTGTGCTTTCTGACTTATAAAACAGATATCATAGATATCTATTTTCCTCATATCATTATCTTGGGTATTTAATTAGATAAGTAATGGAAAGTGTTTGGAGCATAGTAATTGCTCAGTAAAACAGCTTTATTATTACTTAATATGAGTCAGTATTTCTTTTACAATTATCTGTCAATGGTCTTAAAGAGGAACTAATAAGAAATGATGCAAATCAAAAATGCTAAACAGAAAGCTATTCAAAGTCCGAGTTTTATGGATACTCGTCTACATTTGAATTTCATTTCCTCTCATAGGTCGTTTGTCTAAAATAATCTCTCATTAAGTGGGCATACTTTTGCCACTGCTCATGTGGTAAGTTCTTTGAGAATGAAACATAATCGTGGCCCAAATATATTCTGATTTCCAGGGAAACAATCAGAATGACTCCTGGATCTTTGCCTTAGCGATACTCCTGAGCAGCACTTTTGTGTACAACAGCATGGGAACCATCAACCAACAGGCCTTGGACCAGCTGCAGTATCCTTTCATGTGGTCTAGAATCGCATTAAAATCAGAGAGGAGATCTATGTGTAAAAGATGCTTGAATGTGCATCAGGCACAAAAGGAGAAAACAAATATTTCAAGGTTGGGGAAAGATCTTGGGTAACTTCTGACAAATCGACACATGCGTTAACAACGAAGGTAAGATGAAGGTTTTTGAACATGTGGAGCTAATATGGGAAGGGGCACTGTTCTTGTTTGCCAGTTTTCTTGAATTTGCTACTCAGCTATGTGACAGAACTGACAGACCGAATCAGGACAAAATCCTCTCCTGATGCCAATGAGGCTGAGGATTCAGCTGACTTTGTGAGCTTCTTTCCAGACTTTGTGTGGACACTGAGGGATTTCTCTCTAGAGTTAGAAGTGAATGGACAACCCATCTCAGCAGATGAGTACCTGGAGAATTCACTCAAGCTTAAGCAAGGTAAAGGGGACTTAGAATTGGTAAATGTAGAGAGCAAAACTTGAGAAATTGACTCCGACCCGCGGAGCAGTCAACTGGGGTCCGGAGATCCACCTAGAACGGATGAATGGGATAGGACAAGAGGCGCGAAAAATGACAGCAAGACAAAGAATTCTGATCAAGCTGCAAAATTTATTAAGATGGAGGGACTTATATAGGGAAGGGAAAAGAGAGGAAGTAGTTCTGATAGGTGGTCCCTGTGTGTGTC
>RJWH01005142.1:0-84653 GCA_004363575.1 Solenodon paradoxus | reverse complement strand
GGGGCGTGTTGCGAGACGAGCAGCGGTGGTGGGAGGAGCTACGGTGGTGGGTGGGGCCAGAGACTTTTTTACTCTGCTGGCGATGACCGTGAGTGACTCGAGAGGGCGCACCTGGCGGCTAGTGCTGGGTCCGACGACCCTGCGTGCCGCCGCTGGAGAGGCCGCTCTCAGGGTAACTGCGGGGTCCTGGCGAGCAGAGTCCCAGGTATTCTGGACTGGGCGCCCCTCCGTCCGTCCTAATGCTGGCTCGGCCGCAGTGGGTCAATGACATTCCCTCCGCCTTGCCCCCGTGGGGCATCGCGCCTGCGGGAAGAGGAGCGCCCTGAGCCAACTCTGGAGAGCGGAGGTGGAGGTTTGCGAAGCGACCCCAAGCCAAGGCCCTGGGTGTGGACCCGGCCTGGGACGGACAGGGCTAGATCGGCCTTGGTGTCCTGAGCCCGCGGGAGGCGGGGTCCCCTGGAGCCGACGGTCTGAGGCAGGGAATTGGAAGACTTTGCGTTGCGTGACTCGGGTGGGGAAACTGAGGCCCGCAGAGAGAGGGAAAGGGAGCAGGCTTGCCAGAGACCACTGTGTGAACAGGGGCAAAGCCCCCCAAATCCCGGCGCTAGGGTCTTTCTCTGACCTCGAGCAGAACCCAAAGGGCTCCCAGGGACACCACGTTCACAGTGACCCCGGCTCTACAGTCATCTCCCCCCCATCCCCTTTATCCCCAGAGGTCTCAGAGGTGGTGGGGGGTTGAGGGAGCGACTTGGCCCAGTGAGCTGAAGCGCTTCCCCTCCAGCCCCCATCCCCTTGGAGAGTCCAGACCTGGCTTCTAGGAGGAATGCCTTGTGGTCACCCGTTCCCCCTGGGGAATCCTGGCGTCCTCTCCCTGAGCCTCCCCCTGGGCTGAGCTGGGTGTGTCCCATTCTGATGGGCCTAGATTTGATTTCCAGTGTTGGTGTGGAATCCCCAGAAAAACCTCCCAGCATTGAGGTCCCAGTCCCCAGGTGTACCCCCAACCCACCTCCCACAGGGAGCAAGTTGGAGGGAGACCTGAGAAGCCAGGCCCGGGCAGCGCAGGGGCCTGGCCCCAGTGCCTCTCCCCCAGCGCAGCTGAGAGTGTGGGCTGAACCTGGAGCCACTGCCCGCGCCCATCTCCCGGGCTCCCAGAGCTGCCCTGGCTTCCGGCTGGATGAGGAGACATCCGGGATCCGTACTCCCCAGGGGAGGGCAGCAAGGATGAGGCCACTGCCCCCCAGATAAACAGCACTCTTTTGCAAGTGCTCCCTGACTCATAGGCAGGCCCGGAGCCAGGTAGGCCAGATGGAGGAGGCTGGGTGGCCAGAGGTGCGCAGGCCAGGAGCGGCACCCAGTGATGCGCGCCTGCAGATGGGCCCTGGGCCTGGGCTTCTCCTGCTGGTGGGCACCAGCCTGGGCTCTGTGGCGAGCATGCCCGTGACCTGACCTGGCTCCTCGCACCCTGCAAACCTTCGCCCTTGCCAGGACACTGGGTTCTTCTACCCACTCCTGGCACACCTGCCTGCCACCTCCAGACTCCTTCAGACCAAACTACTGGCTCTTGCATCTTTTCTTGTATATGCCCTCCTGACCTTGATCTTGCTCCTTCCTCTGCTCGCACTGCGTGAAGCAGGGACTGCTGGTCCTGCCCCCGGAGTCTCCCGTGCTCCTTCTGTGGAGCTGGCCCTCACCACCACCCGCGTGTGCAGCGACATTCCTGCCTTGGAATGAGTGGCTGCGGGTGATCCGTGACTGCGGGCTGGAAAACCAGGAGGCCTTGTCCTCCAACATCACCCAGACCTAGGAGCAGCAGCCTGCCATGCATGCTGGGGGCCTTCACCCCACCGGTGTGTACAGGTCTCTGGGGTGGAGGCAAGTCCAAAGCAAGTTTCCCTCTCCAGGGTGTGTGTTGAGAACTGGCGGCTGGTCTCCTGTGTCCCTTATTACCTGCCCTGCCCAGATACCTTGCAAGTTTGGGGCTGGGGGACCTGCGGGCCCTGGGGGCTGCCCAGAGCTGGGGAGAGGTTTCTGTGGGTTTTTTTTTTTAAGGAAAGGTGCAGGCAGGAATGAAGGTGAATAGGCAGGCAGGCAGGTAGGAAGAAAGGAGAAAGAAGCATTCCATTTTTTATTTTTATTTTAATTTAATTGTTCACACTGTTTGTTTCTTTCTCTCTGAACCCAGGACTCCAACCCAGGAGTATGGGGCCTGTGCTCCTTTAGAAGCGATTGACGTAATTGCTGCTCCACCAGGGGGCGCCAGGGAGAGATTTTTTAAGGTCCCTTTGCAGGGTCTCAGGTCCTAACTCATGGTTCTGGTCAGCGTGGTACATGAATCATTTATGGGCTGTGAGGTTTGTGGAATGTAATTTCCGGTTCGGTCATCAGTATCCTCGCAGTGCCGTCCTCATGTGGCCTTGAGCCTGTTGCAGAGCTCTGTGCCTTCCTTGCTGCATCTGTAAAATGGGAATGTAGTGGGGCCCCTCCCAGCTGCACAGAGAGCCGAGTCGCCTGTAACTGGCCTGGTGGCAACTGGCATGAAGCAGTCTCAGTGAGCCACGCTCCTAGGACTCAGGTCAAGGAACACATTAGCCTGCGACCAAAAAACATGACCGCATGTGAATCTGACTGAAGGAGAGCTTAAAACCCACTTCCCAGACCCCACTTACCGGGCATGCCTTAGCACTATAAACAGAATAGTGTGACTTTGGAAGCTAGGAAGTAGGAAAGGCCAAAGTCAAAAGCCGTCCCAGGCCCCAGGGTCCGAGGTGCAGTCTGTCCCAGACTCCTGGCCGAGGACTTTGTGCGTCAGCGCGGTTCCAAGTGCCATGAGGCCGCTTGCTATCGGATGACAGCACCAGGATGCTGTCTCGATCCTGTTTCTAATCCTGTGTCTCCAGAAGTGGCTTTCTTCTTCGGCGCGGTCACTTTATTCCGCCCAGGGCCTGGGCCCCAGCTCTCAACTGACAGCGGGGGACATTCAGGCTGTTTCCAGTTTCCCTGTATTCTATATTGGTGTGTGAGGAGCAGCTTTGGACAGAGGTTTTTTCATCTTAAAGATCCTTTTGAGTTGCACTCTGGCCATTAAATCTGTGGCCTCCAGCAGACGAAATCCACACACTTCCCAAGGACCCAGGTTCACGACCGGAGCCAGGGAGCAACCAATATAAACAACAGACTAGAATAGTTCTTCCTCCTCTCTCCCTGCCTGCCTACCTACTCACCTTCATTCCTGCCTGCACCTTTCCTTTTAAAACAAAAGATCCTGAGTGTGGTACATTCCCTTCCCGAGCTAACTTTATTTTTAATTCTCTTTGTTAATGTTTGTGCGTGTGTTTGCATCGCCGTATGATTGCTACACACCTCGCGCCCAGCAGCCGCATCGCACCGGAGCGGCGCTGGAAGAACTCTACCTGAAAAACAGAATCCGCAGCACCTTGCCGATTGGAGAGATGGGAAATGCTATCCCCGTGGGTTAAATTTCATTTCTTTGATCACGGAGGAGGCCCTCATGACCTTGGCACCTTTCTGCCCTGACGTGCAGGCGACTCCACCACCTTCTGTGGTTCCCAGCCGTCAGCCAGCACCTTGGCTGAGCGCTGCACAGGCCTGCCTGAGTGGCTTTCAGTTGATTGATCTTGGAGATGTGGTCGGCAGCTCTTGGCACTGGTCTCGTCACTTTGACTCCCTTGCTCTGCCTTCGGAGGCGTGGAAGCTGAAGCTCCTTTTCTGCTCGGGCTCATCTGCAGCCTCAGCACTTTCCCATCTGCCTGAACTGCAGCGCGAGCAGGTCTGGGCTTGTGGGCGGGGCGTCGTCCGTCCCGGTCCCCGTCCCCCGTCTCCCCCCCACCCTGCCTGGAAGCACCGGAAGCAGCGCTGCTGCCTGGGCCATGCTCACTGCTGACCTCAGCCCCGCACCTTCAGTTGCAGAGCTGGGCCCTGAAATGGCTTTTTCCTGGGCGACTAGGAGAGACGGCCAGTTCGATGAGTTGACTGTCAGCTCAGGGTGCCACTAAAGAAACCGACAGTAGGAGGGAGGGAGATTAACCTAGGAGACTGGGCCGCTAGGCCATCAGAATCCCTCCTGCAAAGGCTAGTGGAAAGGGGCGAGGCCTCCCAGCTTATCCAGGACATTCTTCAGTCTGCTGGGAATGCTCCCCTGTCTCCTAAATGTTCTCCCAGCCACTCCTTCATTGGGTTTGAGAATCCGGTATGAGAACAGACCATGAGCCCAGTTTAAGTAATTTAGTCAAGGATCTCAGCCTCACGGGCAGAACTGGAGTCACCAGACCTTGGCAGCTTCTCAAACCTTCTACCCAATGCTGGGCTCCCACAGAGCAGCCTGGCTGGTGAAACATCCGTTTTGGAGACAGACACGGCTGGTTGGAATCACCCTAGCCCTCCGGGATCCTGCACAGCCGCCTCTGTGGGAGCCCCGGCCCTGCAGAGCAGACTGAGCAGCAGGGAAGGTTCGAGGGTGTCTGCATGCGCCTGGGGAGCCTGCCCCGTGGGGGTGTTTGTTGATAGTTTCATGCTCAGCCTCTGCTGAGTGTCCCATCGCCAGCCTGGCTGGCACTAATGCCTCCTTCTCGCCTCTGTCCCCAGCAACGTGAAGCTGTGGTACCTGGGAGAAGCCGTCGCAGCCCGTGGCATGGTAAGCAGACTGCCCTGCCGCCTCTGGGCTCGTGGGAGCTGCCTCCCCTCACCACAGCCCTCGTGGTTGCAGATTGCAGTGCCCTCAGCCGAAGCTGCTGGAGCAGAGGAAGGTGTCGGTCGGACCTGCGTGCAGAATGGAGAGACCTGGAGTGGACGGCACACAAGGGAAGCGGAAGGAGGTGTCAGGTGGTCTGAGTCATGCAAAGACGCAGGCTGGGGCCAGGAGGGGGCTGCAGTCCAGCTCTGTCACTAGCTGTGTGACTGGCAGGTCCCCTGGCTGCTCTGAGCTTGTCCTGTGCGGGGGGTCATAACGGCGCCCGCCTCGTTGGAGGCCAGGTGAGACGGTGCACAGGCGCTGTCTGTGACAGTGTCCAGCCCGGTTCTCTAGTGCCATGCCACCCAGACCCACTTGCGTCCTTCCGACCACACGGTCCTCCTAGCACGCGGTCAAGTGGCTGTGCTTATGCTCATCTGAGGAGTCTCAGGCCCAGGGGCAGAGGTCTCCATGCGGCACGTGGGGACCCTCAGCCAGCACATCGCCACGAGGGCGCACCGGGAGGTGCACTACCTCTTCTGCCTCGCCGTGGACGTGGTGCTCTGGAACCCGTGGGGCCTGAGACCTTGGGGGACCTGGTGGCTGCCATTCGCCCAGGCTGCTGCGCCGTCCCCGCCAGCAGTTCCCCTAGGAGCGCAGGCCTGCCTCCGCCGCCTCCGTGGAGGGCGGTCTCTGGGGGCGGGTGAGTTTACCAGGGGCTGCCACATGGCCATCCTGGCGGACAAGGCCAGCGGCCAAAGTGCTGTCCCCAAGTGCCTCTGGGATGCCAGGAAGCTGCAGCCCCGCAGCCTGAAGTGGATCCGCCTCTCGACACTGCACAAGGGCACCGGGTGGCTGCGGAGCTGGGTGCAGAGCTGACAGCAGAGGCGACGGGAGAGCCGGGCTGCCCTGCCCCTCGCCCCTCAGAGCACCCGCTCCCTGCCAGCTCTCCGGAGCACAGACCCCGCTGGCGCCGCTCTTCTCGCCTGAGCTGAGCCCCGTGTCGCCTGCAGAACGCACCAGAGAGCAAGCTGGAGAGGTCCTTAGACTGTGAAGGGCTGTGCACACTGACACAGGAGACCACAGAGCAGGGGATACAGATGCCGGAGGCAGGAGGGCACCTGGGCTCTCAAGGCAGGCCCCGCAGCTCCCCAGCACACATGCCTCCAGGACAGGTGCTGCAGCCCGGCCAATGGGGGCCGAGACGCGGCAGGGCCGCTGCGCTGCTCTGGCCCTGCGGCTGCACCTCTGCCTCCGTGACAGGCACCCGCCTCTGGCTTCAGGGCTCCCGGCACCCAGGCCTCCAGCCGCAGGCAGCTGGTGCGTGACGCCCGACCTGCAGGGAGCCTTTGAAGTGGGCCTGCCCGGGGCTCACTCTGGATTCAAGTCTGGCCTGAACCCCCCTGGAGACGCCCTCCTGGCACCGGCCGCCTCCTTCATGGGCGATGTTTGGTTTTGTTGTAGAACTTTGCTTTATAAATTAAAATAAACTCCTATGTGTCGTTCCCCATATGTACGGTCTCCCCATCCTCAGACAGATGTCCGCACACCCTGCCCTCCACCAAGTGTCCTTCCCCACTGTCCTTCCCCACTCGCGTCACCCACCACCCCACCCCATTCCATCCCGTTCCCTACTGGTCACCCCGGTTCTGCTGCCGGTGTCCAAGGGTCGGTTCTATTTCGTCTCTTCCTTTCTCTGTTCACATCCCACCTGTGAGTCAGGTCGTCTGGTCTCTGTCTGTCTTCCTCTGACCTGTGTCGCTCAGCGTCATCCCCTCCAGATCCCTCCATGTGGATTCAGTGACAGGGTTTCCTCTCTTCTCAGGGCCGTGTCGTGTCCACTGTGTGTATGACCACGTCTTCTCTATCCATCACCTGATGTGGGGCACTGAGGTCGTTTCCAGTCCTCAGCTGCTGTGCTGTGAGCAGGGCCGCAGCAGACACGGGGGTGCGCACGTCTCTGCGGAGGGGGCCTCTGTGTCTTCCGGGCGAGCACCCAGAGGCGGGAGGCGGGATCCTGTGGGATTTCCATCTGCAACTTTCTGAGGACTGTCCATGCGGTTTCCACAGGGGCTGCACCGATTTGCACGCCCACCAGCAGTGCGGAAGTGTCCCCTTTTCTCCACATCCTCGCCAGCATTTGTTTCCAGACTTACAGATACTAACCAACCTCTCAGGTCTCAGGTGATGTCTCATTACTGTTTTGATTTGCGTGTCCCTGAGAGACACAGAGAAAGAACATCTCTTCATGTGCCTGCTGGCCTTCTGTGTATCCTCTTTGGAAAAATCCAAGTTCAGTTCCTCCCATTTTTTGATTGACTTGCCTCTTTTTGTTATTGAGTTTCATGGGTTCTTTGTATATTTTGGACATTAAGCCCTTGTTAGAAATAGGAAATGCAAATATCTTCTGCCAGTTAGCAGCTTTGTCTTTTTATTTCAGTGATGTTTCCTTTCGCAGTGAAGAAGCTTTTTAGTTTGATGGCTGTTTTCCAAGTATTCTATGGTTTTCGGTCTTATGTCCAAGTCTCTAGACTTTGAATTAAAATTTGAGTTGATTTCTGTGAATGGTGCTAGAGAGTGGTCTAGCCTCATTCAGCACGTGACTGTCCAGTTTTCCCAGCGCCAGTAATTGAAGAGCATTTCCTTTCTCCATCGTATGCTTTTGGCTCCTTTATCACAGATCAATTGACCGCTGTGAGTGGGTCGGTTTCTGGGGATTCAGCTGTGTTCCACTCTGTGCCTCTGTTATTATGCCAGCACCATACTGTTTCGATCACTATCACTGTGCATTGTAATCCCTCCAGATTTGTTCTTTTTTCTAATAATTGCTTTGGCCATTTGGGGTCTTTTGTTGTGCCAAACAATTTTAAGATTTTTTGTTCTACTTCCTTGCAATAAAGCCTGTGGGATTTTAACGGGAATGACAGTGGTGTTTCATGAAGGTGGCTGAGCTCAGCCCTGACTGGGGTTGGGTCAGCTGTCCACCACGTGTCTGTGCTGTTAGCCTCTGGGGTACAGGTGAGGCTGACCCCATTTCAAACGGGACAGGGCTTTGGGATCCCTTAACCAACTGGGCTCAGGGCAAACCCACTGCCTGGTGCCCTGCATTACCGGTGACCCTAGTTTATTAAAAATGGGCAAAACTGGCACTTGGGAAACAGGAAAGCAAACGGTGCTATTCCATTTAAAACAGGAGGCGTGGTTAGCCTTGATTTCAAAGTGGCATTTCAGCCTGGAAATTAACTTGTGGGGGCAGGAACAGAGGTTTCCAGAAAACTGGGGGGAAGCTGGTTGCTGCAATAAACAGGACTTGACGCTGATGCCTGAGAGGGCTTGACGCTGAGAGGGACGTGGGAGACTGCCTACCGGGCGGGGGGCACGGAGCCCATCCACTGGAGACCCCGTGGCTCCCAGCCTGAGCGCACAACAAACGTGTTCCCCTGTTCCCTCACCGTGGTCAGCCTCGGCCCTGCGGTGCCAGTGTCAATCATGGTGCCCCAGGCCAGGCAGGCGCCAAAGGGGTTTCAGACAGAGCCGTCTGTGGGCTCCATCTGCCTGGGTGTCTTCACGGCTTGGTGGCCTAGTGTCCACTCCCTTGGGGATGGCAGCACTCCACTCTGGCCGTATCAGGACCAACAGTCACCTAATAAACCTAGGGGCTCATCCCTGAGTCCCTTTTCCTCACAACTGTGGTCTGGCCAGCGAGCAGGGACAGACGGCTAGAGGACAATCCGAGGGCCACTGTGAAGCAACAGCCTGGGCTGGAGAGGGTGAGTCTGGGAGAGGCCCTGCCGTGCTTTCCTGGGAGGGGCAAGGGTGGAACCTTGGGCTGTTGTGCCCCCAGCAGAGGGCACCTGCCCTGCAGAGGGGGAACAGGGCCCGCCTTCCAGAAGGTTCCAGGTTGGAGTAGGACAGGGCCCTGATGTGGAGATCTGGGAGGGTGAGGAGGAGGATCTGCCCTGAGGCTGGGCCCAGGAGATGAGGTGAGTCTGTCCCCGGGGGTGAGTCCGACCTGGATGGGGGGTGGCAAGGGCTCTGCCGAGTGGGGTGTGATGGGGCCCCTGGGGAATGAAGGCTCCAGGTAGGCCGGTGGGAAGGTGCACTCGGGATGCGCCTGCAGCAGATGACACCAAGGTCTGAATAAGGGCAAGGAGACCCTGTCCGGGGTCCTGCAGCAAGACAAGGGGAAGAGGTGTAGAGGGGGACAGTGACCGGGCAGCCCGACCTTCTCCAGGGCCCTATTCAGTGTCCGTGGTGACCTCCGCGTCTGGCCAACCTGGCAGTGCGCTCAGGTGGCATATGGGACCAGCACATTGGCTTCCACGTCCCTGGCTCCCCACGCACACCGGGTCCAGGGCCCTGGCCCAGTCCAGCCTGGATGGGTTTGTGGGGGGGGGTCCTAGGGCTTGGAGGAGGCGGGGGAGGGTCCGGGGGCCCGGGGCCCGGAGGCCCGGGGGTCAGGGGTCTGGGGTCCGGGTGCGGGGTTTGGGTACAGGGTCCTGGTGCGGGGATGCGGGATCTGGGGATCCGGGGTCCGGGTGCGGGGTCCGGGTGCGGGGATGCGGGATCTGGGGATCCGGGGTCCGGGTGCGGGGTCCGGGTGCGGGGTCCGGGGCCCGGGGATCAGGGGTCCCTGGCCGGGGCCGGGCCGGGCCGGACCGCGCCGAGCGGCCGCGGAGTCTCCGGGGCGCTGCGCGCTCGCGTGGCAGGCGGAGCTCACACGCACGCGCGTCCCGCGGGCCCGCGTCCCCGTGAGCGCGCCCGGCTGCGGACCCGGCCGGCTCCGCGCGACGCCCCGCCGCCGCCTGCAGGGGGAGGCCGCTGCGCGCCCCCGAGGCGCCCGAGCGCCCGGCCGGTGGGCGCTCACAGCCGCGGGCCGAGCGGGGCCGAGCGGGGCCCGAGCGCAGACAATGGGCGCGGCGCGGGCGGCGGAGCCCCGGGCTCGGCGGGGACCCGAGGCCGCGCCATGAGCCGCGCGGCCGGGCGCCCCCCTGCGCCGCGCGCGGGCCGAGGCGAGCGGCCTCTGCGAGCCCCGAGCCCCGCGCCGGGCCGGCGATGCGCCGCGGGGGCCGAGGATGATGGTGGACTGCCAGGTGAGTGGCCCGGCCGCGCCCGGCGCGCCTCGCGACTCCGCCCCACCCTCGCGCGACGGGGAAACTGAGGCCGAGAGGGGGTGCGGCTGCCCGGCCGGCTGGGGCGCGGGTGGAGCGCAGAGTCGCGGCGGCGTCAGCCCCCGCCGCCCGCCGCCCGCCGGGCTCACCCTCTGGGGTTCCCCGAGCATGAGCTTCCAGGAGCCCGGGGGACCTGTGCACCCCATCCCACGGGGGCCGTTTCCGCTCGGCATCCCCGCGCCCATGACTCCAGGTGGGGACGTGGAGTGAGGGGAAGGGGTCGGAGGGGAGCAGCCCTGGGGAGGAGACCAGGGGGAAGAAGAAACAGGCTGCTCTGCCTAACACTCTTCTGGCGACATTGGGGCTCGTAGAATGGGGACGGGGAGAGATGCCAGGTGATGGGCAGGGGTCCCCAAGGTCCCCCAGGGCTCAGCCTGGGCGGGGACCAGGCGTCCCGGGCAGCCTGGGAAGGACAGGTTCATTCTGGGTGCCCGGAGACTCCCCTCCCGTCGCCGTCGCCGTCGCCGCCTCGCGTGGAGACCCGTCGGGAGAGGAGAACTCGGCGATTCCTCCACAGACGGCCGCCGATGGCAGGACAGCACAGGTCCCACCGTCTTGTCGGGGCCCCACAGGCTTGTGGAAGAGTCAGCTGCTTGGTCGTCCCTCCGTTACCACTGTCTCCAGTCCTAGCAAACGCTGTCTGCTTCCTCGAGCTCTAACTGAGCAGAGGGCAGCCGGGTGCTTGGGGACCGAGAACCTGGGCTCTGGAGAACCTGGCAGAGCAGGGGGCCGTTCCCAGGACCAGGGACAAAACAAACCCTCTTGGAGCCTTGGGTCCGCATTCCAAATTGGGTCCCAAACCATTCATTGCCTTGGTAGTGAGGAGGCCTTTTAGTGGACTGGACACCAGGACAGCGGAGGGAAACAGCGTCAGGGAGGTGTCTAAGGTCCTGCTCCCGTCAGGCCTGGAGCTGCACACCCTGCCTCTCTGCCCCTCTGGGGCTCAGGTGAGCGGCTGCCTTGACTACACCCAAACAAAGGTGTTTTCTTTTCTGTTTGGTGTGGGGCTGCAGTGCTGGGGCCGACCACCTGGGGGCGGGCGTGCCGCTGTGCTCCAGGGGGCACCTGAGCAGAAGCACCCCGGGGTCATTCTGGGAGTCCCCCTGCTCCAGCTCATGTGCACCTTTATTGTGAGGCTCCATGTCCACCTGTAAGCTGTGCCGAGAGGGAGGGCGCTCGAGTCCTCCCACTGTCGTCCATCTCCTGTGTCCTGGGGGCTGTGCTGAAGGACCATGTGTCCCCTCCTGGAACTATGAGGGAGGAGATGGACAAAGGCATGAAAGAACTCCGATGGCGGGAGGAGCAGAAGTGCAGAGATGTGAGCCAGGGCGGAGGGAAGCCCGGTGTCCACCGGCTCCCAAAGGACCCCTGTGACATTCACGGGTGACCAAGACAGAGGAGCCAGCCCTCCCGCCTGCCGTGGTGTGCCCGGAGCCCCGCGGGGCAGACGCAGAAGGGAATTGGGCTGAGAGGCGAAGAGAAAGCAGCCAGTGTCTCTGGAGAGATGAAGGAGGAGGGAGGGCAGGGACAGACCTGGATCTGAAGGACATCTAGTTGTCCAGGGCTGTGTGACACACAACCTAAGTCAGGGGCTCCTAGGAGCCAACACTGAGCATCTCAGTTTCTGTGACCAAGGCGCAGGCTCAGCTCAGAAGAGCTGCTGCCTCGAGGCCTCCCTGGCCGTGCCTGGGGCAGCGGTCTCAACAGAGGTTCGACGGGGCGGCGTCTGCCTCTCCAGCCCTTCACGGGCCATTGGCCGGATTCAGTCTGGACGCGAGTCCAGCTCCCCTGGGACAACTCTCCAGGGCCTTTCAGCAGTTCTCTGCCACCTGGCCTCTCTGTCAGGAGGCTCATTCAGCTTGTCTCCCAGAGCGAGGGAAAGAAAGGGGAGAGGTCAGGTAAGCAGACACACACTTTCCTACAAGGTCTTGGTGGTGACGTCTGTCGCTTGAGCTGTGTCCCACTGGTTGGGACCCATTCACCCCATGCAGTCTGATGTTGAGGGGAGAGGGGGCTGCCCCCACATAGGCCAGCGGGGCAATGTGCTGATCGGAAGAACAGCGGGAAGTTTGATGCCAAAGGGGGCAAGGGCTGGTTTGATTCCCTTTCAGCCCCTCCTGGTGGCGGCTAAGAGACAGGCCACCAGAGAGGTGGCTTCTCAAGGTGGAGGGACCAGAACCCAGGCCTGTGCTGTGTCTCACCCCTTCCTGTCATCCTTCCACCATGAAGTCTGGGGGTGCTGCCTCTGCCACTGCCCACAGGTTTTATCCTATGTCGCACATACACCTGGTGGCATCTCTGGGAACAGACGTGAGAATGACCCCCTGGTGCCGGCGGGGAGACGGCAGAGCCTGAGGGGCGCCCCAACAGGTCTAGGGTCCAGGGCTGGTAAGAGGGAGGAGCTGGGGCGATGGCGTTGGCTGTCTAAGCTGCAGTGGCTGGAATGTGGACCCTTGGTTGGCGTCTCTGTTCAGAGGGCTGTGGTGCCTGGAAGCTCCTGCCTCGGCCCCCGCGTCACCTGGCCTCACCCGCAGCAGCTGATTTTAAGGACAGGTGCAGCAGCAATGAAGGCGAGTAGGCAGGCAGGCATGGAGAGGAAGAAGAACGCTTCCTTTTATTTGTAAAGTTGTGCATCTTGGTTGTTTCTCCGCACCCTGGGACACAAACCTTGGGATGTGTGGACTGTGCCGGCCGCCGCAGGCAGCGGGCCCAACTGCTCCTCCACCAGGGTGCGCCGCGTCCCTGGACTTTGACCAACCTCCCAGCCTGACGAAGGAGCCGAGGCTGGAGCTCATTCACCCTGTTAGGTGCTACTTGTACCCTCGGCCGTCGGAAGACTCCAGAGAGTTGTCCGGGGGGCTCCCCGGGGCTGTGGGTGGACGCGGAGCTGCTCCGAGCGGAGGATGCTGTGGTCAGGGAGGGGACGCGATGCTGACGGCGAGGTGATGCGTGTCGTCTGTGTGCGGAGCGCGGCCTGCCTGCACGCCCTCCAGGCCTCGGGCGGTCCGTGTGCCCCGCCCGGAACCCCGGTGCCCCGCCCGGAACCGGCGGCGAAGGAGCAAGTGGTCGGGTGTGTGTGGGGCGCGGGGTTCGACTCCTGTGGCTGCAGCTGTGGTGACCCCAGCTGGGTGTCTGCAAACAACAGACGTTTGTCCTTTCTGACACCGAGGTCTCCCAGGCGCTGCCCTGTCCGCAGGCTCCCGCAGAGGGTCCTTCCAGGCCGCGTCCGGCTCCTGGGGGCCGCAGCCACCCACAGCTTTCTGGTCCTACAGACGCTTCACTCCAGCTCTGCCTCTGTCTCTGTGTCTGTGTCCAACCTTCCCCTTCTCTGGGGGACACCACGTTGGTCAGAGCCCGTGCGACTCCAGTTCGGGCCGCGCTGCCCCAGACCCCGGCAGCAGCCGCCCTCTTTCCTTATAAATAAGCTCGCACCCCCAGGTGCCGGGGCTTCAGCGGTGGGAGCTTCAGGGGGAAGGCATTGGACTGGTTCTCCCCCAAGGCCACCGAGGACTGGCCTGGCGAGGGAGCAGCAGGGAGCGGCGGGTCTGCGGGTGTCTGCCACCTGGGGCCCTGTGACCTGTGACAGCCGTTGCTCCGGCAGCATAGACAAGGGTCCAAAGACACAAGAGAGACCACAGGCTCTTGTAAACAGGCTGGGGCAGTCACTCCAGGGGTGGGACCATGGCCGCGTCCGGGTGGTGATGGAGGGATGGATGATGAGGAGGGATGTCACCAAGGAAGGTGGGGGGGACAGTCGGGGAGGTGGGGAAGGCGGGGAAGGCAGGCTCAGGGGTCAGGCCGAGCCAGCCCTTCTGCTGTTTCCAGGCCCCTCGCTAAGGTGACTGGTTTCCAGACCCCTCTCCCCTTACTGCAGGCTGCGTGGCTGCGTGTCCCCGGTGTGGGGGACGCAGAAAGCGGGCGGTGCATCCTGAGCCCCGCTGCTCGCCTGGCAGGGCCGCCCTGTCTGCTCACAGAGCGGTGAGGCTGCTGGGGCCGCCGCAGGCCTCTGGGATATGGAACAAAGCGCTCCGTTGCGTGTGGTACTGGTCCCGGACACAGAGGTCATTTCTTCCTGGGGCTGAGGAGTGAGGCCACTAGCCCTGACAATGGGCCCTTGGTGGATGCGCGTAACACATAGTTGTCTAGAACCTCTGCCAGCGCCCTGGGAGGGAGGAGGCCCTCAGGACCTGCAGGGGCCGCAGAGGACGTGGAGGAGCCGTCGGCTGGGAACCTGGGGGCCGGGCGTGGGCCCTCTGCCACGGACAGCGCAGCTGGACCCCCGCATGCCCACAGCAAGGCTGCGCTCTGGAGCGTGGCCGCCGGCCGCTGCCGCACCTCCGTCCTGTGCTGCAGATGCGCCTGATGTGAAGCCGGCCCGAATGCCTTCCTCCCCGGGCCGCGGGCCGCAGCGTCCTCGCCCCCGAGGTAGGCCGCCCCGCCACCCTGACTTATGGTGGAAATGAGGCCCTGGCAGGTGACAGGCCTCCGACAGGAGGTAGTTCTGTGTGCAGCCAGGTCCGGGAGGGGCCGGGCAGGGCCGGGCAGGACCAGGGTGGTGGTTGGCAGTGGGCGTGGAGACTGACCAGCAGGTGAGCCCCGGCGGGTGCCGCCCTCGGGCTCTGAGCTCTGCCTGTTCTCGGGTTCTGGGCGTTCGAACCAGGGAGGCTTCTGTGAGGGTCACGGCTGGGGGGCCCCCAGGGGGAGCTTCCAGAACCTCGAGGTGTGCTCCACGGCAGGGTGACGAGGCGGAGCGGAGATGGCACCCCGAAAAAGGACCAGCCCAGCAGCAGGGAGTTCCCATGGCAACCTGGCGTCGTTGCTGGGTAACACAGGGCCCCAAATACTCGCCTGCGTGCCGGGGACTCAGGGCGGGGCGTCCGTGGCCTGTGTGTGGATGTCAGCTGCCCGTTCTGGACTCCTAGTGGCGGATCCACCTGGTGGCCCGAGCCCCACCCCTGGGCCCTTCCTGAGGGAAACCCCAGCCGCTCGCCCCCCCGCCACTGCCAGCCAGCCACCTGGCGTCCGCCAGTCCCCTAGCAACAGGCTCTTTCCTGATCCCTGAGTGACAGCAGACAGGCAGCATGTCAGGAGTGCAGGGCAGAGGGCGCTGGGTGGCCGCATGGCAGTGCAGGGTGTGGCTGTGGGTGGGGCCTGGAGTGGGGACTGCAGTTCTGGGCCAGCTTTGAAACAGTCTCTGTGCCATCTTACCCCGTCCCTCCTCACAGGACTCGGTGTCCCCACCTGTGGCCTGTCTACCCCTGTGCCCCTGTGTTGGCCATTCAGGGCGTCCACACTGCTGAGTGGTGCCCTACTGCGCCGGAGGGCTGCAGGGCCCGGGGCCAGCACAGGCCCGTCTGCTTCATCTGGGTGCACAGGTGGAGGTCAATAGCCTGAAAGCCATGGCCCCTGGCTTTAGAGAGCCACATCATGCCTGTCCCGGAGCCTCACTGTCCCCCTGGACAGCCTGGAGGAAAATATCCCCTGCAGGTCGCTGCCTGGGGTGGAAGGAAATCGCCCTGTGGGCTTTGAGGGGCTGCAGCTTAGGACCCCATCCCAGCAACCGGCAGGCCAGGTTGTGTCCAGCCTGGAGCCCCAAGCACTAGAAGGGGTTACAGTGGAAGGGGTGGCCGGCTGCAGGCATGGTGGTGTTTGGGAACTGGACAGGGGCAAGGCCCGCTTGCCAGGGGTGACCTCCCACCTGAGCGGCATTTTAGTCCCACCTTGCCCTTGGATCCCTGTGTGACCTTGGACCCTCACCCACCCTGTTGAGCCGGGAGGGGTTGTGCCATCTCCGAGTTGGGGGGCACGTGAGCTGGATGTAGGGGCAGCGGGCTGGCCGCCGGGTTCCAGGCGGCTGAGGGGCGGGGCGAGGGCAGCGCAGACAATGGCCCGAGCTAGTTGCCCAGAGCGGGGTGGGGAGCTGCAGGCCCGCACCCCGCTGCAGCAGGCACCCCTGCGGGCCGGAGGCGCTGCAGCCCCGGTCTGCCTTCATGCTGGTCACCCCGCCAGGCTTGCAGACAGAACAAGTGAGGAGCCAGGCGAGCGGCCAGGTGAGCTGCCAGGCGAGCGGCCAGGTGAGCCGCAGACCCACCGGGCGGGGTGGGGGGAACAAGACTCTCCCTGTGCCGGGGTGAGACCTGCAGCTCCCTCCCCCTCCCCTCCCCCTCTGGCCCACCCTGGGGCTGGACAGCCTGTCTCCCCTTTCTGGGTTGGGAGAAGGCCAGGACCACCTGAGACCACAGATGCCTACCACTGGGGAGGGTGTGGTCCTGGCCAGTGACACCCTGAGGCCTGTAGCTTCCCGCCTGGAACTCCATCCTGACCTCAGGCCAGTCCCAGGAGGTCCCTTCTGTGTGATGCTCCAGCTCAAAAAAAGAGGGTGAGAACAGGGGGAGGAGTAGGGATCTAAGCCCCTGGGGCTCCCCCACCTGAGCAAATCCATCCATCATCAGGTGTTTGAGCCCCCACCTGACTGACTGTGGAGCCTGGCGGGAGAATCCAGCCCTGAATATCTTGATCACTATGTACCAGGAGGGGCTGGACCCTCAGGGTGGGCGTGCTGGAGGTCAAGGCTCCCGAGAGGTCAAGGGGACAGAGGTCTGGGGACTGGGTGGGACCCCAGACAGGCAGTCCCCTAACTGCTCCCCAGCCCATCCCTCGCCCGTGGGCCCCCGACGTTCCCTGAAGCACCTGCGGCGCACCGGTGTGAAGCGGCCCTGTGGAAGCCGCCACTCCCAGCTGGCTCTGGAAACGGGCCTGGAGGAGTTGGGCCCATTGCTGAGGCCAGGGCTCCCGCCAAGCCTCCCTGCCCTGTGCAACCACGCGCCTGCTTGCTCTTTGACCCTGTAGCTGCTCAGGGTCAGGTTGCAAGGGTGAGGCAGTTCACCTGGCCCGAGGACACATTGGATGCCAGGGAGGGACAGCTGTGGACTTTGCGTGGAGGAAGGGTAAGGCAGGGCCAGCAGGCAGTGCTGCCCCAGGCTACAGCCTCCCTCCTTCAGGGTCACAGGGGTTTCCTTTCCAGCTGCCAGCGGGCCAAGGAAGTCCCTTCTGGGAGCACGCATGTCATTCCTGTCACCAGGCCTGCCAGCAGCAGGCGCTGTGGGCCCGACAAGTTCCTGGCGGGGGACCTGGTGGCCGTCACTGTCTGGCATACTTGCAGGGAGTTGGGGGTACTTCAGCCTTTGGGGTGGCGTGTGCATGTAGGGCTGGGCTCGGGGGTGTCTATCCCTGTCTTTGGCAACTGCATTTGAGTAGCTGCGTGACTCTGTGTTACTGCGTGTGACCGAGGTGCGTAACAGTGGACAGCGTCTGAGCAGACAGCCCTGTCAGGTCCGAGTGTGGCTGAGTGGAGTCACAGCTGCACCCATTCGGGGAGAGCACCTCCACTTTTCACCTGGGTCCTGAGGGCCAGTGCATTCAAGCTCCAGCCTCTCAGCCTGGGGCCGTCTCGGTCAGTGAGCTGGCTTGCTGACCCGGCTCCTGTGCGGCGCTGGAAAGTGCTCGGCATAGCCAGGGGCCTGGAGACCTGTCCTGCTCTAGGGGGTCCCCAGGCAGGGGAGGCCACGGGGCACCTTGCTGTCCCTTGTCCTGTGTCCCAGGCCTGAGCAGCAGGAGGTGGCAAGGGAGGCCCTGGAGCTTGCCTTATGCTGGAGAAACCACGGAAGAAGCAACGTCCAGGTTGGCAGAGAGACAGTGGGTGGCGGGAGCATGGGACAAAGCCCTTGTCTCTGAAATTGTCACTCAGCCCCAGGGCCCTGCAAACCGAGACACTGCCCCCCACCTGGGGGTGCCCTGCTGGAGGAGGCCTGTGGGGGACGGCAGTAGGCACTAACCCCACTACTGCGAGGCAGCCAGCCGGAGCCCCGGGCCCTTCCAGAGGCTGGGTCCACTCAGGAGGTGCCCCCTGAAAGGGCAGCCCTGATTCCCAGGCCCCGGGCCCGCTCTGGCGGGCAGCAGGCGGCGCCAGGCACACAGTGTCCCTGGCACAGAGGGCCACCTCGTCACCACAAGGGCTCATTTGTCCCTGGCCCTGCAGCCCCAAGTGACCAGGCCCCGCTGGGCACAGGGGCCTGACTGTGGACTCAGTTCTGTCCACCAGCTCAGCAGGCCCCCGTGTGCTTTGGGGAGGGGGCCTCTCAGCCCAGTCCAGCCCTCACCAGCTCACCCTACATTAGTCCCTCTCCCCAAGAACTTAAGGGTCGGGAATTTAGGATTGAAAAAAACCAGGGTGAATCAGAGCTGAGCTACCTGCCTTCTTCCTCAGACTCCCTAAGGCAGGCCGGCTTCTGGAAACTTCCCTGTTCTATGAAAAACGGTTTCTGCTTCCCAGAAAGCCTGGCGACTTCCCTCCTTGCTCTGGCGTGACTCCCCCTGCTCCCAGCCTCCCCCTCCTTAGCCTGAGTCAGTTGGCAGAGAGGTCCTGGCCCTTCCTCCTGCTCCTCTCCAGCCTTGCTGCTTCTTCCAGGAAGCTTTCCTGGTGCTCACCCTAGCAGGGAACTCCCTGGCCCTGAATGCTGAATTTTTCTGAGTCTGGGTCCTTGCTGGAAGCCCGCTGTGTGCCAGGGATGGTCGAGGTGCCCATACCTTGGGGACAGAGGGCTTCCCCCAGGAGCTTCCATACGCACCTTCCGATCCTAAGAGGAAAGAACTTAAAAGAGCTCAGAACACCCGCGCGCTTTGTGCTCCTGTGTCGGTGGGTGTGCCCGGGTGTGTGTGACCTGTGTCATCCCTGCACCTGGGGGCTCACTCAGGCACCTGACCTGAGGGGGAGCCTGGAAGCCCTGTTGGGTGGGGCAGGGTGGGGTGCATGCGCGGTGGGTGAGTGGTTTTAAATGTCCCAACTGGGGTTTTCCTCAGGTGCTTTCTCAGCTGCCCGCCCAGTGTAAAGTCGGCAGCCCCTCCAGCTCCCCTGAGAGGAGTCTCATCTTTCCTTCCAACGCGTATTTGACTATCCCCCAGGCCGGGTGATTCCCATCTGCCTTGTTCCCCAGAGGACTGGCACCTGCAGGTCTGCGTGCTGTACCCCCGTGTGCCCCGTGGCCACTCTGGACCGCGGATGCTGCGACTGGGTAGGAGACAAGCTGGAACTGTGTAGACCTTGCCAGCGCTTTCGCTTGCATGTACCCAGGTGTCCTGGCTTGGGGATGACATGGGAGAACCGCTGTTCTGTGTGTCCTAGCCCACTTTGGGGTCCCCTTTTTCGAACCTCTGCTGGGACCCATCCTGAGTGCTTCCCAGCCAATATTTCCTTTAAACCGGGCACGTTTGGGGAGGCACAGACCCAGGGGAAAGATCTTGCTGATTCCCCAGCCCAACAGTGGCAGCCGGGGGTTTGAGCTTGAACTGCGTCCAGCCAGAGCCCCAGTTCGGAGCTGCTCCTGGAACCCTCACCCTTGGGCCCTTCTGAGCTGGACGTGGAGGGCGGACCCGAGGGGGCGCGGCGGGGCGCTGCCGGTGCCCTCGCAGTGCGGGATCCTGCTGGGCATGGAGCCACAGGCGCGGCTGGGGCCGGGCCGGGTTCTCGGACAACCGCTGCTTGACAACCTGTGTGACTCAGTGGGCTGCTTCAAGGGGCGGTGGGCCGACCGCCAGCGCAGGAAGCCCGGCGGCAGTGGCTGGAAGCGGTTTAACTGGGGAGGCCCAGCCTCTCTGCCAGGACCAGCAGGAGCCCTTTGCCTGGCTCCTGCTCCCCTGCAGGTGCTTCCTGTGATGCTTTCTGGGTCCCTAGGTGTCCCCCGCTGGGGCAGTGACTGGGCTGGACCCCTCCGTCACTCTCGTGCCCCCTTAGAGCAGGCCCCTTCCCCGGTGAGGAAAGAACCCCCTGACGCAGGGAACGCTGGGGTTCTCAGGAAGGGGCTGCAGCCTCCGAGCAGACGGTTAGAAGTCCTGCTCTGCTGGGGCTGGGGGCGAGTTTGGTGCCAGCTCTGAGTGGCCGGTCCTGAGCTCGCTCGTCCACCTGCCTCCACATCAGGACGCTGGGTGACACCAGCAGGCAAATCAATCAGAGAAATGCGGAGGGGCGGTCGGGGGCAGCGCTGACTCCAGCTTGGGCCCTGGGTGAATGAAATCATAATGAGGAGCTGGGGACAGGCACCTAGTCCCGCTGACCAGGAGGGGACAGACCACCCATCTGCTGACCGGTACCCCACAGCCCCAGCCTGTCTGTGCAGCTGAGAACTTGTGATGTTTGGCTCAGTGCAGAATGGAGGGAGGCAGGTTGCCGGGGCGGGGCAGGGGGGCAGGGGTGTCGGCAGGCCTGGGGGCATGCCTGGCCTTGTCCTGATATGCTGTGCAATCTTGGGCAAGTTCCTTGCCCTCTCTGCACCTTGAGTTTCTCCATTTTCACAGTAGATAGCACTGCTCACGCTTCATCTGTTTCACAGATGCCAAGTGGAAAAGGGCTGTGGCCCCCTAGGGAACCCCTTCGGCAGGGCCAGGCGGGGCTGTGGGCACCAGGGGGCTCCCAGCAAGGCAGGCCTTTGCTTCATCGGGGCTGCAGTGTGTCTCTAGTCAGAGGAGGAGGGAGCCAGATGGAGCCACACCCAGGCCTCAGCCTTCTGCTCCAGGGCTGGTTCAGGGGGCCGGGCTACAGCCTCCTCCCTAGCAGAGCTGGGCTGTGGTGACCCTCTGAGATACTTGTGAGTTGGCCCTCAGTTCTCAGAAACAGGGGGGCGGGGGAATGGCAGAGCTGGGCTGCCATCCCTGGCAGGACCCCAGCAGGTCAGGAGGCAAAGGAACCGCAGCCAGACCAGGTCTCAGCCTCTCCCATCTGCTTCCTGAACGGGACGTCATGCACAGTAAACACTGAGACTCAACCGCTGGTGACTCACAGCGCCTAGCGACAGCCACGCGCTGTTTGTAAACAGTGGCCGCTCTGCACTGGGCCTGCCCCCGGGGGCCAGGCAGGTGAGCGGGTCCCCCAGAGGTGGGGTGGCCCCTCCCAAGCACTTGAATGCGGGCCGCGGGGAGCGCAGGTCGCATGGGCACGTGTGCGGGTGGTACTGTGTGCGAGTCTGGCAAGTGCCCCCTGATGTGACGGCCGGGCACTGCAGGGTCACTGGTGGTCAGTCACATGACCTCGGTGTCCTGGGACAGATGTGGGGACAGCAGAGCCGTTGGTGGACAGTGGGCAGGGCTGCTGTGAACATGTGGAGGGGGAGTCGCACAAGCTCCGTGCATCGTAGGTGCACAGGATGTCAGCCAGCCGAGCCCTGGGTGGATGGTGGCCAAGTGGGGGCGCAGGTGCTGTGTCCCTAACTGTCACACTCAGCCCTGGGCCTGGCCGTTGGGAAGCTGGCCCTCCATGGCTGTCCTGGTTCCAGGCCTTGTCAGGGATGGGCTGCACCACGTGGGGACAGCAGGGGCAGGGAACAAAGGCTTCCCGGCACTCCCTAGGGGGCGCGGCCCTGCCTCCCTCATCCCTCCTGCCCTCGGCCCCACCTCTTCTGGTCTCCTGCATTTCTCCAAGCTGGTCCCCTCAGCCTGCCTGTGACTCAGGCCCAGAGCCTGCTGCCCTGGGGCAGCCCTGCCCTGACTCATGGGCCCTGAGGCCTGGATGGCCTGTGTGGAGGCCAGGGGCGAGGGGAGATGAGCACTAGCAGGACCAGCGCTCAGAGGCACCGCGCCCAGACATGCTGGCAGGGCAGCCCCCACCTGCTTCCACGGGGCCCAGGTGCAGGGCTGCATGCTAAGCTCAGAACAGACCCCACACTGCCAGCAGGGCCTGCTCTTGGACACAGAGCCACCGGTGCACGGGGAATAGCACTGACACTGAGGGTGTTAGTTATGAGCCAGGCCCTGTGGCAGGTATGTGACGGTGGCCATGAGCTGAGTGCAGGTCCCAAGTGCTAACCTCGAGCCAGCCACGTGCTGAGCTCTTACGGAATCCTTCAGCGCCCTTGCACCCATTTTACAGGTCAGGAAACTGAGGTCAGAGAAGCTAAGTCACTGGCCCAGGCACTAGAGCTCGCTGATTCAGAGCCCGAGCACCTCTGCTGTTTCTCCAAGGTCAGGAGTAAGTGTCACCATGTGGTGGTGGCCACGAAGAGTGAGCAGACCTGGGCAGAGTGAGCACGGGTAGGGGGTCAGGGCCTAGGGGCTGAGGTCTGGGACCAGGGAGGACTTTGGCTTCTCTTGTGCTGGGACTGAGCCTGTGGGAGGGAATTTAGTCTGGTGTAAGGTGGGGTAGGGAGGGGAGAGCGCTCTGGCTGTGGGCACAGGGAGGTAGGAAGATAACTGCTTTGGGGTCCCCTTGGTGAACACCCCCATGTCTCCCGCTCCTGGAGTTACACCCACATACCCTAGAGAACCCCAGCCCAGGGATTCCTAACTTGTATCACCGAATTCTTCCATGAAAGAGATCCGGCCGGAGCCCAGTGGTGAGTTCAAAGTCAAGAGCTTGGGATGGGAAGGGATCTGAGTTTGAAAACCTCTGTGCATGCCTCCTCCCTCTCCCCTGCAGAACAGCTCAGGAAACTGAGTCTCAGAGAAAGAGGAACCTGCACGTCCCAAGGGCACCAGGTTGCAGCTCCAGGGCTCTGAGCTGCCTGCTCAGCCCAGTCCCCTGTGCCCCACAAAGCCACCACCGGAAGAGGATGTGAAACTCGGAGGAGCAGAGCGGGTGCTGGGAGGGGTCTGCATCAGGTGGGCAGGCCGGGACCTGGCGCCCCTGCCTGATGTGCCTGCAGGCCGGCTGTAGAGCCCCTGCCAGCCCGCTGCTCCAGGCGCCCTCCCAGGTGCTGTGCGCCCAGCCCGCCACCCCTGGGTGGGTAAGAAGCGTGGTGCCCTCGACCTGTCTCCTGGTGTCTCTGTGTTTGGGGGACTGAGCTCTGATGGCTGATGGAAGCAGTGTCCACGAGCTCTGTAAGCAGTGGCTAGGCAGACACAGGCCTGGACGTGCCCTGTGAGACCTCTGCAGGCCCCTACCCACACTGAGCCTCCGTCTTTCCAGCGGTGTGTGGGACTCAGGGTGGCTCCCCAGGTCTGATTCTCAGAAAGATGACAAAGACAGGGACCCGGGGGGAGTTTTCCTTATAGCCACTGTATGGCTTCCACTGTGTCCCCCAGACGACCTGTCCTGGATGCTTGTGGTGCTCTCTTTTCTGAAATGACGGGAATGGCAGCTGGTAGCCCTAGGTAGCCCTCTGTGGCTTAAAGTGAAACCCCATGTCTGGGGGCCAGGGTGCAGGGGCCCTGAGGGCCGAGAGCAGGTAGGCTTCCCCAATGAGGTGGTGGCTGCGAGCTCAGCACTGGGCTGAGCTCACACCTGCCAGTGACCCTGCTGGCCAAGCTAGTTTTCACCTCCGGTCACTTGTGCCTTCTCCGCTGTAAGTGGGGGAGTGGGGACAGAGCTCTGAGTGGAGGAGACCACCCCCACCCCCATGGGGAGTGGGTCAGTGCTAGAGTTACTGGCGCAGCTGGGGACAGTCCCGTCTGCCCACCCCAGGCTGGCTCCTGGCCTAGTGCAAGCGGGAATTCCTGGCTCTGCTCGTCATGGGAGCAGGTATGACAGCCACGCGGTGACACCAGGCCTAGGTACTCGAGTGCACGACTCCACTGGGCAGGCGGGCCAGCAGGCAGACTGGCAGCGGGCATCCTGCGGAGCCCGGCTCCCGCCCGCCATGGCCCGGGAGGCCAGGCTGGCTGTGCCCAGGGAGCAGCGGAAGGCCTGGGTGTTCTTTGCCTGTGTCTCCGTGGTGACCGCCAGGCGGTGGGCCATCGCTCGCCGGGCGTCCCTTCGCAGCCCCACACCCCGGCCGGCATCTCTGCTCACACCAGCCACCGAGGTGAGTCCCCAGGGCAGCCGGGGCCTTGGGAGCGCTGGAGGGTTATGTCTGGGCCGGGGTGGCCCGGGAGGCGGCTTCTTGGCTTCTGGCCCTCCTGTCAGAACTGGTTGAAGGAGTTTGGCTGGAAGCCTGGGAGGCCGTCTCCCATGGGGTGTGAGAGGAGGCGGGGGCTGTGCTGTGACTCTGGTGCCCCCCGCCAGCCTGTCCGCGCCCACGGCACCCAGGCAGTACGGGCGGGTGGCACGGCCGTCCAGCGACCCCTGTTCATAGGTACTTCTTGGTCGCTAAGGGCTTGAGCGCACCCGGAACCCACCTCTCCAGCGGGCGGCATCGTCATCGCCGTTGTCATGACCCTGGTCCCTCTTACTGATGGAGAAGGGCCCCGGCAGGGAGGCGCAGACAGGGACCATGTTTTGAGGGGCTGCCCCTGACCTCCACTGCTCCTCGGCCCTGTGCCCTGCAGCGACGGCATCTGGTCTCCCTGCACTGTCCTCTTTCCTCACGTCCCCTCCGTTGATCCCCCTGTGTTCAGGGCCCAGTGGCAGAGTCTCTGTCTCTATGTCCCTGTTTGTGTCCCCTCCTGCTTTTCTTCCTCTCCTCCCTCCTCACCTGTCCCAGGGTGGATTTGTGTTGGTGACCCTGGGTGGCAGGGCGCTGTGCCTGCTGGGAGTGGGGGACCGTTGTCTGAGACCCCAAGATCGCAAGGGGTCGATCAGGGGCTGTGGGCGCCGTGTCTGGGCTAGGGCACCAGGGCCCCATAAGAGCGCCTGGCCGGAGCGCCGGGCATCCCACCCTGGGCCACGTCCCGGGTTCCAGGCCTGGAGGCTTCTGCTGCTAGTAGCCCTGGGACAGCGACACCCTGTGAGGCCAGGGGTTCAGGACGGCAAGGCTGTCGCCTCTCCACCCGGTGCCTTCCCAGAGGTTTAAAACATGCCGTCTCCTGGTCACCTGTGAGATCGGCCTCCAGCTTGTGGGACCCCGCCCCCCAGAAGGAGAGGAGGAATCCCTGGAGCCTCCCTGGGCAGGGAGGTGGGGCTGAGGCGGGCCCACCCACTGTGCCAGGAGCTCGCGTGCTCCTTCCGCCCAGTGTGTCACCTCCTGCCATGGTGTGTGCTCACCTGCACACACAGGGCTGCTCCAGGACTGGGCAGGCCAGGATGGTGACGTAAGTGCCAGGAAATGACTGAGGAGCCTGGCAGGCCGCACCCTCCGGTGTCTTCCCCGAGCTCTAAGTAGAGATCACAGAAGATAGACAGTGGGGTAGCCTCTACCTGCCAGGAAGAGGTGAGAGGTTTTCCAAGGCCCCACCCGAGCCCGGTCCCTGGTATTTCTCCTCACTGAGTCACCGGTGCCCTTTGTGACCGTGATCAAGTCCAGGATGAAGAGCTGATGATCAAGGCCTGTAGTCACCCTGATATTACCTGGGGCCCCATTCTCCCTCTGAGCCTCCCTCCAGATGCCTGGTAGGCCTCCCCAGCGCCCACCCCAGGCCCAAACCCCAGTCCCTGGGACCCTGTGCAAAGCAGAGCTGGTCTGGGTTTGAATACCATTGACACCGCATTTATAAATCCCCTCGTGCGGACTGGCAGAGGGCCAGGCGGAAGGTGGGGAGCATGGGCAGGCAGGGATGGCTGGCTTCCCGCTCTGGGATCCTCAAAAGTTCTGTGTGAGCCTCTGGGGCATAGTGACGGGCCCTGGAGACACAAGCCAACTGGACACACCACAGTTTGTCTTTAGCCCCAGGGCAGTGGGGAGCGGGGAGGGCAAAGCTTGAAAGGAAAATGCCCCAAGGTTTGGTGTGAACACACCTTTTCCGAAGCTCAGGAGAGATGCAAGGCCCGGGCCGGGTGTGTGGCCAAGTCTGGGGCCCATGCATGCCTGGGGCGGAGGGGCGGCTGCCGGTCAGCTCCCACCTAGCTTCCTGTTGCCCGTGGGAACCCCGTGTGACCAGTTCTTCCAAGTTACGGGAGAAGCGGGTTGTGTGGATTTGTATATGAAATCACCTGACCTTTTACTATTGGCTCAAAAATTTAAAAACACTTTGGAAGCCAAACCAAACACACGTGTAGGCTGGACTTGGCCTGCTTCTCCTCCCACTGCCGCCCGCAGCCTGTCTTTCAAGCGAGCTGTGTGACAGCGCATCGCGGCCGAACGTCTGTGCCACTTGCTTTGTTCCCAAGGCTCCTTGTGAGCCGGCCCAGCGGTCCCACTCCCCGGGGAAAGGTGGGGAGCCTGGGGGCAGAGAGGAGCCACAGCAGCTTGGAATGGCTCCCACCTCCCGCGGTGCCTTCGGCTCTGAGCCTGCCGCAGACCCTTCAAGGACAAGGCAAGACCGTAACCTTGAGCCCCGACTCACCCACGGCCCCTGGGGCTGCCTCCATCCCCATGGAGCTGCATGCCTGGCCTTCCCAGCTGCCCACTGTCTCGGTGCCACGTGCACCCCACTTGTTGTTAGGAGCCCTTCAGTTCCCCGGGCACAGCCAGCCACACTGGAGACAGCGCAGCAGCCCCAGCCCGGCCTCTGGGCTGTGTTGGCCTCCCTCCATGGTTGTGGGGTCAGCAGCGTGGAGAGTAAGTCTCTGGTGGCCGTCATCCTGCTTCTGGAAGACTGCAGGGAGACCCTACGGTAGAGAAAGCAGCGTACACACACGCCGGCTTTACCGGGCCTCCTGGCTCTGCCTCTGACCGCCCGTTGGGCCTCCTGGCTGGTGTTCACGCAGGCCCCTGACCTCTTGCACCCCCCGGTCCAGTGTAGCGCTCCCATACAGCACTGCGGCGGCCCCCAGCCCCTCAGTCGCCATGTTTCTGTTTTCGCAGCTGCCCTGTCCACCTCACAACCCAAGCCCACATGCTTATCTTCCCTTCACTGGTTCGCCCTTGCTTTCCCTGAAAGGTACCTGCTGAAGGAGCTGGGAGGCTGGTCCTGCCAGGGACTCCCACAGTCCACCTGTGCAGATGGCGTCCTCATGGTGGTTTCACTTATTACTTCTTGGCTCCTGGAGTCTCCTGGAGTGATAATGAAGCCCTGGGTGGACTTATGATTGGTTTTGGGCAAGAACACGAGGCGCTCCGTATCCTCCGGCAGATGGACGATCCTGTCCTGGGCCCCTGTCTGGGGCTGGCCTTGTGCTTGCCCGGGAACCGACCCCACAGCGGTGGGGAGGGCTCTGAGGGGGGTGCGTTACTGGAGGGGGTACCTGAGCACCCCGCCACGAGCAGTGCAGGGCAGTCTCTGGTCTGCTGCCTTTATCTGCCTGCCCCCTTGCACAGGAGAAGCGTGCTGCCTTGCAGGTGCAGTGACTTGCCTGGGGGCAGAGAGGGTCACACAGCAGGAAAGGAGTGCAGCTGGGCTTCAGACCCAGTGCCGGAATCTTCAGCCACACTGCTGTGCGTGTGCGTGTGTGTGCGTACACACCTGGGCATGTGCCGCTGGAGCAATGAGCAACCTTCCCAGGACCCAAGAGGGGAGGTGTCGTGGGGTGTGGGCCATAGGCCGGAGAGAGGGGCTTTATAAAAAGAGACAGACACCAACCAGGACCAGCTGGCACAGATATCCTGCCTTGCACCACAAAGATGATTTCCAGGGGAGCAGGTGAGAGGCCACCAGCCTGCGGTGTGGGGGGTATAGTTTTGGGGTAACTCCCCCTCTTTACTTCTGCAGCGTCTCAGCGCCCTGGACCCTTAAGGCCAAATAGGTGGTGACACTGGGGATGCTGCTCAGTACTCTCCTGAGTCACCTGGCCTCCAGGCTGCTTTCCAGACCGTAAAATGGGCCTGAGCTTGCTTCCTGGTCCCTCCCTGGGAGAAAGAGATAGTGCTAGAAGGAGATAAGGAGAGATGCAGGCAGGTACAGGATTCTCTGGGCAAGATCTGGATTCCCCGAGGCCTTGTCAGGAGGGAGGAGCGTGGGAGGAGAAACTTCCAGCGAGGGCAGTGTCCAGGTGTCCCCCAGGTGTCCTCTGCATTGCTCTTCCACGACTCCTGCCTCTACATGTGTCCCCTGCCATCGCTGCTGGGGGGCAAGGCAGCAGCCTCCTAACGGCCTCCTGGGAGGTAAAACTGAAAATGTCCAGCACCACCCAGAAGAAGCCACCATTGCTTTTGCAGAGCAGACCCTAGTCTAGGCCCGTGGTCGTGTCCGGCTGTGAAGGCAAACTGCACCCCGGTGCTCTTGCGGGGGCAGGGGGCCCTGGGCGCTGGGCTGACCCCGCGGCACGGCTGTGGGGAGGCGTCTGTAAGGAGACCCACACCCCTGATTGTACCCCTAGTGAGCCACTCAGACTGGGGTGGTGGAGTGAAAGGGTGTGTTTTTAATGCCCGTCCTGGGAACTGCCACATTGTTCTCTGACGTCTTTGTCAAGACCCCGACAAGGAAACCCCCTGGGTGCAGCTGCCCAGGTGGGCACACGGATGGGTGGCATGCATGCCACCTGAGGCTTGGCACCACGGTGTGCCAGCTGTGCTTATGGACAAGCTTTTCGCAGATGGAGAAACAGGCCCAGGCGTATGGGCCTCTGGGGAAGTCGGCAGCCCTACCAGGTGTCTGACAGCCCTCACAGGCCGCCTAGAGCCAAGGCGGGCAGGCCTGCAGGCGTTAGGTGTGTGGTGGGTGCCATTGGCATCCATCTGCGAGGCTGTCTGACCCGCATTCACCTCCAGGCTTCCTTCCTCATCAGCCTTACTTCACCCTGACCCTTGCCCCAAAGACCTGGAGCCACCAGCCGCCCCCGCTGACCAGGCTCCACCCAGCACTTGTCCCTGTTGGTCCCTCACTCCTGATGTCTGCAGACCCCAACCCAACCCCAGCAATGCTCTCACCCCATGCGCCTCCTCCGCTGGCTCTGCGGTACCTCTCCTCGGGGTGGCGCCCCGCCAGCGGCTCCTCCACACCTCGTGGACACTCAGCACTTCCAAATACACACGTGCACGGCGACATGGTCACCATTCTAGGAAGAGGAGCACCTAGCCCTGCGCAGTTACCCAGGGAGCTCCTTCTGGATGAAAAGCTTGAACTCAGGAGGGGTGAAACCACAGGCTGCCGGTCTAGGGGGAGCTCAACCCGATTCCCGAGATCGGCCTCTCCCTGGGCTCTGGGCCTGCCCCCTGGGCCTGTCCCCTGGGCCGCAGGGAGCCTGCGCTCGCGCGCACACGCTTACAGGCACGCGAGGCTCCTAACCGCGGCGCGGGGCCCCGCCCTCGGCTCGCCGCGGCCCCGCCCTGCGCCCGCCGCCCCGCCCCCGGCTCGCCGCGGCCCCGCCCTGCGCCCGCCGCCCCGCCCCCGGCTCGCCGCGGCCCCGCCCTGCGCCCGCCGCCCCGCCCCGGCTCGCCGCGGCCCCGCCCCCGCGCTGACCTCAGCGGGCGCAGAGCGCAGGCGGAGCTCCGCCGAGCCGCGCGGGCTGCCGCCGCCCCCGCCGCGCGCCGGGTCGGCCCCGCGCCCGCGCCCCCCGATCCCGGGCCCGGCCCGCCCCGCGCCGCGCGAGCCGCCCATGGTGCAGCGCATGTGGGCCGAGGCGGCCGGGCCTGCGGGCGGCGCCGAGCCGCTGTTCCCGGGCTCCCGGCGGAGCCGTAGCGTGTGGGACGCCGTGCGCCTGGAGGTGGGCGGCCCCGACAGCTGCCCGGTGGTGCTGCACAGCTTCACGCAGCTCGACCCCGACCTGCCGCGCCTGGAGGTGGGTGAGCGCGGGGGCGGCCGGCGTCCGCAGTGGCCTCGCGCCCCTCGGCGGCGTGACCCGGCTCCGGCCGCGCGCCCGGGGGCTGGAGGGCGCTGGGCGGACGGGCCTGGACCCGGGGCCCAGGTGTGTCGGCTCGCGCCTCCGCCGCCCTGCCGACCTGTCCCCGGCGCGGCCCGAGGCAGGGGCTGGGCGGCACTTGGCCCCTCCCCAGCCCGGCCTGCAGGGGCGAAGCAGGTGGCCAGCAAGCCCTGAGGGGCGGACTCCTGGGAGGGCCCCCAGAGGCGGGCCGCAGGGTCCTGGCACCGGCGCAGATGCGGGGCGCATGTTTGGGGCTCCGATAGGAGGGGGTGCCTGTGGGGCCAGCTGTTGAGGCGTCTGGGTTGGGCCAAGGGCCCCCGGAGAGAAGGGGTGACTCATTTTTGCTTGATGAGAAAATGTACACACACCTTGAATTTGGAAGGATTAGGAAAAGGGGTGTGTGCCCGTCACCGATGGGGTAACTGAGGGCTGCGCGCTGGTGTCTGCTGTCAGGCCCAGGGGGTCACGGGGGTCCTCCATCCCCCACCTGACTATGCGCTGGGGTAGCAGCATCCAGGGGGGCCCATTACCCATGGCCTGCACACGGGGCCTGCATTCCTGTTTGCCTGCAGATAAAGCAGGTTTGCCTGCCCAGCCGGGGAGGGGGGCTCGATGGGGAACCACAAGACCCAGGAGACCCTTCCTTACTGAGACGGGCCGGTGGCCAGGCTAGGCTTGTCCACCGCCCCTCAGCCTCCCAGAGCTCCATTCTTCACTGGCGCCTGAGAGGGACCCCAGGGAGGTGGGGGTGGAGGCCTGACACCAGCCCAGTGCTCATCTGACTTTCATTTTGTCTGGCAGCCACTCAGGCTTTGTGCGCTGGGAGGGTCTCCCTTCCCTGCACGCTCACAGGGCCTGGCCAGGTTTCTGGCCCGGGTGGGGAGGCTCCACTGCTGTCTCCCTCCTTGTTCATCTGCATCCCTGACGGGGGGGGGGGGGGGGGGGGGGGGGGGGGCAGAGCTGAGCCCAGGAGTCTGTCTGTGTGTCTGGTGGGCGTGTGTGTCTGTCTCCCCCTCTCTCCCCTTCGCCCGGCCTCAGCACTGAGATGCAGGCCATGGCTGATGTTCAGAAATCAAAGGGGAAGCTTCTGGCTGGAGCAGGAAAGCCAGGGTCCTGGCAGGAGAAGAGCCACTGCCGGAAAGCAAACACAATGACCATTTACCACGAACAGGGCAGGGGGCGGGGAAGTCCTGTCCCTCCTGCCAACACTCCCCGCCATCCTGGGCTGATTTCCTGGTCCCTGTAGTGTGCCAGAGATAAAGTGGCCCTGCCTTTGGTCCCTGTCCTCTCTGGAAACCACCGGACACTTTCTGTCTTCCGCCCGCGTCCCCGGTTCACTCTCCAGCCTCTCCTGTCCTTCCGTCTCTGGGCGGACATGTCCTTGCACATCTGGGCGCCCCCTCGTCGTCTTGACTCTGAGCCAAACCACCGAGTTCAGCCCGTGTGGCTCCGCTTTCTGACCCTGCCCGGGACCCCGTCTCCGGGTCTGTAGCTCCTTCCAGCTGGCAGTGAGCGGCCGCCACTCCTGCTTTAGAGGAGACTGCGGCTCAGGGGTGAAGGCCCGATCTGAATGGACACGGGTCTGAGCAGGGCCCGTTTGGTCTCATGGGCCCCGGCTGTGCGTAGAGCCCAGCTTTCAGAGAAGGGTCGGGCGCCTCTCGCTGCTGAGGGAATTAGATGCACAGGAGGATGGGGGAGCCGTGGGGGCGGCAGCCAGGCCCAGGCAGCCCAGAAGCCCGTGTGAGTGTGGACCAGGGGACGCAGTGGAGAGCTGCAGGCAAGCTAGCCCACGAGCCGGCACCTGCGGGAGGCCCTGTCCGAGCAGCGTGCGTCACTGTGGCCTCTTGCGGTCGGGACTGCCTGGGTCCACTCACAGGTGAAGCCGCTGATTGCGCTCATGCAGATGGGCTTGTGACCCGACGGGGAGGGCAGGACTGGAACGCAGCCTGTGGGTGGCAGAAAATAAGGGCCTCCGTCCTTCCGTGCCATACCTGGGGACTGCCTCCTGTCGCCCTCCTGGCCCCTTGTCCCTGCAGGTCTTCAGTGTCACTCCAGCGCTCCTCAGCTGTGACACCGAAGGCCTAAGGGGTGTGTGGCGCGTGCGTGCATGGTGCGTGCGTGCGCCTGTGGTCCTCAAGGAGTGCTTCCTCCCCAGGTGCTGCAGGGCCTCTTGAGTTCAGGAGGGACTGACTGGCAGCCACCTGCTGGCCCCCACGGACCCTTGGGTCTTGCTTTTCTCTGGGCCGTGAAGAGGAGGGAGGTGGCAGGGCTGGCTGGCGCTGGGTCCTCATCCTCCCTCTAGGGGACGCTGGGCATGCTGGGCCACTTCCCAAGAGGCTTGGGGACAACTCTGGAGCAGGAGGGGCTGGCAGGGTCAGCCCTGGGCAGTTTGGCCTGCTGGTCGGCAGAGCTGGGGGCACTGCTAGTGACATGGGATTGCAGTCCACGCAGCGCGGTCTCGGAGGGCGCCGACGGGGCAGTGTCAGGACACGGCACTGGCAGGCCTGGCTCCCGTGGCTGCTGGCCGGCCGCCCGGGGCTCCCACGGCCTGGTCCCAACGTGGCCACCCTGTCCCAGGCCCAAGCTGGCCGCCTGGCAGGCCCATGTCAGGGCCCAGAGTGCGCTATCCCAGACACGGAGCCCCAGAGAGGCGACTCTGGCCAGAACCTGGCCTGCCATGGCCAGTGACCAGGCGAGGCCAGGGAAGTGCCTTGGCCTTTTCCTCTCCTCTCCAGGGAACCCGGATGCTTGCACAGCCCTGCGTCACGCCTGCCGGCATCATGCTGTCCTTTTGAACCTCGGGCAGGGTCAGATGTGGCGGCCAAGAGTTGAGCTCTGGAGGGAGGGAGCTGGAAGGCCAGCCTGGACCTGCAGCCCTCAGCCCGCTCCCTCTCCCTGAGGCCAGTCCCTCCCTTAGGGTTCAGGTGGGGACGAGTGACAGGTGTCGCAGGCAGGCCCAGTGCCAGGCGAGTGTCAGAGTAGGATAGATGACCGTGCTGTCTGACAGGGTAGCAGGGGGAGCCCACAGCCCAGCCCTGTCAGCCTGAGCTTCCAGGCCTGGTTCTTGCTGCTGACCTCGGGGCCAGGCCATGCGACCTGGGGAAGTCCTTCCCTCTTTGCCAGACCAGGGCTGGGACTGTGGCCATGACAGCCACCCGTGGAGCAAGGCCGAGGCCCAGCCTGGGTGTGTCTCTGCATGCTGGGGTTCAAATCCCCACCCCGGCTGCCATTTCTGGCTCCTGACCTGGGCGAGCTCCCTGCCTGGCTCTTTGCTCTTCCAGCAACTGAGTCTGGGTGCATGAAATGCGCTGCGTGTGCAGAGAGCCGGCCCAGGGGCGCTGGCTTGCGCCGGACTCTGTCGTCGGTGATGTTGGCGTTGGTTCTGGGGACCCAGCCCTGCGCCCCTCGGGACCAGGCCACTCCGTGGTCATCACCAGCCACGCTGCAATGCAGGCCTGTCAGTCAGCAACCAGGAGGGTGTCTCCCACATCCCAGCTAGAGGCTCAGCTGCAGCGCCCTCACAGTCCCTGCCGTTACTGCCCGCCCCCGCGGCTGGGACGGTGGGCATGTCAGGTGTTCCCAGACGACAGCCACACCCCACATCCCAGGCGCCGCGCCGCTGGACCCTGCCTCGCCCTGTTAGAGCTACTCCTGTCCACATTTCTCCGACAAGTTCTGTGGCGGGGACTGGGGGGCTCCGCAAAGCCGGGCCTGGAGGCCTTGGTGGGATGCTTCTCTGGGCCTGCTGGGCTTGGGGAGGGAAACCGTATGTCCTGAGCCGGCCACCTGGGCCAGACGTCGGGAGGAGCTGGTCACAGCTGAAAGTGGCTCCCACGGGTGTCTGAGCTGAGCGGAGGGTGACGAGGACGGGAGAAGGGTCGGCTGGGGGAGGTAGGGCAGCAGAAGGGCCCGTGGGTCTCCTCAGACCTATCCTCAAATCTGGTGGCCGGGGGCCCCTGGTGACCACATCGTTCTACCTCAAGGAAAGTGGGCCTGGGCCCACAGTTGTCAGGGACACTGCATCCCGCTGGCCCGTTGCCCCAAGGAGCTGGCGAGGTGAGGCACCGGCAGGCTGGACGCCAGGCTGTGCTCGGGGCCGGGGGGCACCGCACGTGACCAGCGGGTGTGTCGAGGCACCGCAGCTGACTGGCCCTGGGCCCTGGGGATGTGCAGGTGCCTGCAGCGGCATGTGGCCCACTCCCACGCTGTCCTGATCGTCAGCCCAGGGCTGCCCTGGGGTCACCTCGGCGTTGGGACATCTCTGTGACGCGCAGCCCGGCCTGGGCCGGGGGCCTGGTGCTGCCCCTGCGGGCTGTTCTTGGGTCTGCTCCCTGTCACTCCACTAACAGTGTGGCCCAGGGTCACATGCAGGTGCCAGGACCCTGTCCTTCCCGCCCCAGAGGGTCCCGGGGACAGCCTGGGGCTGCCTGCCTCCGTCCCTGGAAGGGCTTGGGCAGGAGACAAGTCCCTTCGGAGCCTGCCTCCTCGAGGTCTCTCAGTAGCCGTGTAAATGGTGCCCAGACTCCATGCCGCTGGGGGAGGAGCCGGAGAGGACAGGGCTAGCACCACACGGCTGGAACAGCGGCTCATCTGTGCCACAGGCTGGTGACGCCCCCGTCCCGGCATGTGTGGCTGTCCACGTCCTGCCCCGCCCCCCACCCAGCTGGCAGAGGGGCCTCTCGGTTGGGGGAAGGGCCGTGGGCTCACATGATGCTGGGCAGAGCCGACCAGCTGCTGCGCTGCCAGGAGGCCCAGTGCTCACTGCGGGCCGGGCGTTATTGCCACCCGCTTGGGTGGCAAGGCCACCAGACCCCGGTCCCTCCTGCGGCTTGGCCTGGCCTGAAGGAAGCCCTGCCGGGAGCCAGGTGCTATGTGGGCTCCCAAGGGGTCTAAGGCCAGTGCCAGCGGGCTGGTGGGTCCTGCCCAGGACCTGCAAACTGCTGCTGGGCTGTTGGGACATTGGGCCAGATATGACTTGAATGCCCCAGAGACGGACAGGCTGTGGCCTTGGCAGGAGGCAGGCTCAGCCCGGAGGAGACGCGGGGCTGTTTGAGGCTCAGCCCGGCGGCGCACAGCAGCCCCCACACCACCGTGGCCTCCGAGGCCGTCTCCAGCAGTTTCTCGAGGCAGGGCCCGGTGAGAACACAGGAGGAAAGCGTCTGCTTCAGTTCGTCTGCCTCCGGGGAGGAATTTCCCCTCCTCGCAGGAAGGACTGGACTCCCCATGCGTGGGCTGTTGGGGGTTATGGGCTTGCCGTTCACAGGACCCCTGTCTGTGGGCTCCCCGAAAGTTCCAAGAAACGACTGACTCCCTCCCCCAGAGGAGACGAGGCCCGAGCCGGTGTCTGCGGCTTTCCCACTTGTAGGAAGCCCGCAGTAGGAGGGTGGCCTCCGGCGGAGGAAGTGGACTTCCGGAGGATGGCTCCGGGGCCTCCCAGGGCCCGGGAGGGTGAGCGGGAGGCCTGAGGCCAGGCCCTGTCTGTCCCGGACCCCAGGAGTACCGACATCTGCGGGAACAGGCCGGCTCAGGCCCGGGCTTTGGGAGATGCCTTCTGTGGGCCTGGGCAGAGGCAGCACTTCTCTGCTCTGCACGCGCCCCTGCCCGGGCAGTGACCACGTCCAGCTGTTGACATTGGCCATGCGACTCGTGACCCTGTATCCCAGAGCCCCCAGCTCCTCCTGAACAACCAGAGGTAGATAGCTTCACTCACAGGCCCCCTCCCCTTCCCTGGATGAGGGCTGTGACCGAGTGACCTTAGGAGGGTTCTGCAGGCCGGGGGTGGGGGTCACTGCCTCCTAAAGCCAGGCCCATCAGCCCACGGGGAGCAGCCGGTGAGCCCTTCTTGTGTCGTGCTTTTAAGATTCTGTGGGACCCGGGCCGTCAGCCCGGATCCGCACTGTCACCATTCTTACCCTGTCCCCATGCCTGTGTGGACACATGGGCACTGGGAACTGCGCTGTTGCCCAAGGGGGCCCGGGCTTGAATGAGAGGAAGGGAATGAAGTTGCCTGGACGGGGCTGAGGAAGCGCTCACCTGCCAGACACGTGGTGCTAACTCAGCACCGGGCCCTGCCCACCCTGTGGGTCAGCCCGAGTTTGGGGCCCAGGCGCCGGGGCCGTTGGCTGTGCCAGGCCTTGGTGGCCCTCAGTGGCACCACTGGTCAGGCTGCTGTCTCGGCCTCCAGGTCTCATCTGTGAAATGACATGATAGCAATGCAAATCTGGGAGGAAGGAGCCCGTCCTGCACAGAAGCGAGTTGTTGGGGTGGCAGGTTGGGCGCCTGGGGGCCATCGCGGTCACCCTGGCTCCCGGCTGGAGCGGGCCTGGGCCAGGCCCACTGCCTCCAGGCTAATCCCGAGCCCTGGAGCCAGTGGCCACCATCCCACTGCGGGCCTGTGCCTCCGGGGTGGACAGAGCTGACTGCAGCGGGCAGGCCCTGACGCCCCCACTCTGTCCTTGCAGAGCTGCACGCACGAGATCGGCGAGGAGCTGGTCAATGGGGTCGTCTACTCCATCTCTCTGCGCAAGGTGCAGGCGCAGCACGGCCCCAGCAAGGGCCAGCGCTGGCTCGGGGTGAGCGGGGCTCCCGGCCGACGGGGGGCAGGGTGGGGGCTCCCAGCGTTGATGGGGTGGGGGGCTCCCAGGGTTGACTGGAGTGGGGGTTCACAGGGCTAACGGGGGCGAGCAGGGCTCCCAGGGCTGACTGGGGTGAATGGGGCTCTCAGGGATGACTGGATGGGAATTCCCAGGGCTGACTGGTTGGGGAGTTCCCAGGGCTGACGGGTAAGCAGGGCTCCCAGGGCTGATGGGGTTGGGGGGCTCCCAGCGTTGGCTCAGTTAGCAGGACTGATTGGGGTGGGGGGCCCAGAAGATGGCTGGGTGCTGCCCTGACCGGGCATCAGGCTGCAGCTGGGGCCTTCCAGCCTGCGGGCCCATAGTCCTATTCCCAGAGGAACCTGGGCCCTCCCCTCCCCGTCAGGCCCGAGGCAGGCAGATCGCGGTCAGTGTGAGCACCGTGTGGCATAAACAGGACAGCCTTCACCTCCCAGGAGGCCGGCGTGCTTTGCGTACCGCCCGTTTTTCTTGTAACTGCTCCCGGGGTTCTGTGAAGCCGCACCCCAGCTCCTGGCCGGAGCCTTCCACACACGTCGCAGTGCTGAGTGGGGCTCTTCTGACCTCCAGGGGGCAGGCTCGGCCTTCTCTAGCTGCTGCCCTGGCAGCCCCAGGACCCTGCGGATAGACGCAGGCGCTCTGGAAGGGAGATGGCGCCCTCGGAGTTGGCCCTTCTCTGCTGGGGGACCCGCTGGGAGTCCCTTCTGTGATCTTCGCTGCTGCCGCGCCGAACCGCCCTGTGTCCTAAGCTGGCCCCCCACCTATAGCCTGCTACCTCTTGAGAGTGGGGGTGTGTGCCAAGCTCACGGGCAAGGCCTTTGGGGGAGCTGCCGCCACCACTGACGAGTGACCCAAGCAGCTGTTCACCCCCCACCTCAAATGCTGCTCTGCCGCCCGGAACCTTTTCTGCCGAGACGCACGGCCCCGAAGGACTCGGGTTGAGCAGCAGCGCCCGGCGCCCGCCACTGACTCCGTCGCCCTCTGCCCTCCTAGTGTGAGAACGAGTCCTCCCTGAACCTCTACGAGACCTGCAAGGTGCGCACTGTCAAGGCAGGCACGCTGGAGAAGCTGGTGGGGCATCTCGTGCCCGCCTTCCAGGGCAGCGACCTCTCCTATGTCACCGTCTTCCTGTGCACCTACCGCGCCTTCACCACCACCCAGGAGGTCCTGGATCTGCTGTTCAAAAGGTGGGTCCCCACCGCGGGGCTGCGGGACTTGGGGGCAGGCTGCTCTGCCAGGCCTATGGGGTCTGCTGGGCTGTGTGGCACCGCGCCGCTTCGGGACCTGGTTCCTAAGGAGGGAGCCGCCTCTCTGTCCCCTGCGGGCCACGCAGAGCTGTCACCTGCGTCTGGCGGGCCCAGAGTCTCCCGGGGGCCCATCCTCTATTCAGAACAGAGGGAGATGCGCTGATTATGCTTTAGCTCTGGACTTCTTGCTGGGGAGGCCCAGGCTAGTCAGGGAGACATCAGAGTGGGTGTGGCGGTGTGACACCCACGGTCTTCTGCAGGTACGGATGCATCCTTCCTTATTCCAGCGGGGACGGTGGACCCCAGGACCAACTGAAGAAGTGAGTGGTTTTTGGCGTTTGGGGGGGTGATTGGGGGCTGGGGCTGGGCAGGCCCTGGTGCCCACATGTCCTATGACCCTATAGCGGACAGGTCTGGGACTTCCCCTGCAGGACCAGGGCCCAGGAGCTCACAGTGACCCTGAGGGACCCAGCCTGCCCAGCCGTGCTCTGCTGCCCCTGACGCTGGGCCGGGACTGGTGTGGGTGCCACCCGCTGGCCCACAGTGTGCCCTGGGAGGGCGTGGAAGGCGAGGCTGGGCCTCTGACTCTGCTGCACCGCCCCCAGTGCCATCTCCTCCATCCTGGGCACCTGGCTGGACCAGTACTCGGAGGACTTCCGTCAGCCCCCCGACTTTCCCTGCCTCAAGCAGCTGGTGGCCTACGTGCAGCTCAACATGCCCGGCTCTGACCTGGAGCGCCGGGCGCACCTCCTGCTGGCCCAGCTGGAGCACGCGGAGCTCGCCGAGGCCGAGGCCGAGGGTGAGGAGAATGGGTGCGCGTGCCCGTGCATGTATGCACGGGTCAGGGCCGGAGGCATGGCGGGGCCCCTGGCAGTGGGGGTGGGCAGGAGCAAGGGCTGACCTCAGATCTCCCCTGCGGGCTGCAGTCGGGGTGACATCCTGGTTGGGTTTTGCGCTGGGACTGGGGCTTCTTTGCAGGTTCAGGACCGCTCTGTCCTGGAAAGCTGGACCTGTTGCTGAACCTTTCTCCTCTTGCAGCTGTATCACTGGCTCCAGCACCAGCTTTCAAAATGGCTCCAGCGCTCGAGCCAGTGCCAACTCCAGCGCGCAGTCCGGCTTCAAAGCTGGAGTCGGCTCCCGCACCTGCTCTCGCTCTTAGTCCTGCTCTGGAGCTTGAGTCAGCCCCTGCACCAGCTCCGGACCTAGAGCCAGCTGCCGCGCTGGCTCCCACGCCAGCACCCACGCCAGCACCCACGCCAGCCCCCGCCCCGCCTCCCACACCTGCTCCGGACCTAGAGCCAGCTGCCGCGCCGGCTCCCACACCTGCTTCAGAGCTGGAGCAGGTTCTAGAGCTCGAGCCCGCTCCGGCACCAGCGCCTCCCTGGCCTTCGCCAGTGACTGCAGAGAATGGGCTGACGGAGGAGAAGCCGCACCTCCTGGCCTTCCCCCCAGACCTGGTGGCAGAGCAGTTCACGCTGATGGACGCGGTGAGTGGACTTGTAGCAGGGAGGATGGGCGGGTGTGTCGCTGGGCGCCCACTGCACCCGGGCCGCCCAGAGCTGCCACTCCTGGTCCAGAGCCCGTATCCTGGCCCGAACCCCAGCTCCACCTTCATGAGCCGTGTGACCTGGGCGAGTTTCTTAACCCCCAGGCTTCTGTTCCCCTCCACCATGGAGGTGGCTCACCTGCCTCATAGCGACAGTCAGTGACACAGTTGGATGCCGGGCTGTGGGCCGGAGGGCGCTGACTGGCGTGCTGCGGCCTGTGGGTCACCCTGTCTGCCCAGGAGGCTGTGCAACCTTGGCGCTTAGCGGGCATCTGCTGTCCCAAGAGTCCCTGCAGACACCTGGCAGCCCTGTAGCTCGTGGGGCTGCGGTGCCAGGACCTGAGGGCGCCGCCTGCTGCTGGGGTTACAGGAGTGAGGCGGTGGGAACGTCCCCCTTTACCCTGGGTCCCTCAGCCGGCGGCGGGCGGGGAAGCTGTGCTGGGCCTGCAGGAGGCCCAGCCGACGGCTGCGGGTGACAGGCTGGCTCGCGCCCCAGGAGCTGTTCAAGAAGGTGGTGCCCTACCACTGCCTGGGCTCCATCTGGTCGCAGAGGGACAAGAGGGGCAAGGAGCACCTGGCACCTACAGTCCGCGCCACCGTCACCCAGTTCAACAGCGTGGCCAACTGCGTCATCACCACCTGCCTCGGGGACCGGAGCGCAACTGCCAGGGCCAGGGCCAGGGTGGTGGAGCACTGGATCGAGGTGGCCCGGGTATGTTGGGAGCGCAGGGGTCCCCGCTTCGCCCTCGGGGTGGACCCCGCCCAGGCCCCAGGCCGCTCCGCCCCGGCTCCTCCTCTCAGGTCCTCCACCTGGGAGGGGCGCTTCTGGGCCCAGGCCTGTCCCGGGGCTTCCCTGGCATCTGTCCCACCCGGCGGAGGTCCCTGGAGTAGGGGGCGGTGGCGGCTGCCGGCCCTCATGGCCCGCCCGCGCCTCGCCCGCCAGGAGTGCCGAAGCCTCAAGAACTTCTCCTCGCTCTACGCCGTCCTCTCTGCGCTGCAGAGCAACTCCATCCACCGGCTGAAGAAGACGTGGGAGGAAGTGTCCAGGTGGGCACGCCCCCCAGGCCTGCCCCTCTGTGCTGTGGGTGGGTCTCTGCGCATGGGCCTTCGGCCAGCAGCTCGGGCTCGGGACTCGGTCCCTCATGTCAGGGACTCTGGGCACTTGGGGTCCCACATCACAGCCACACGCCCTTTTTCATGGGCAGTGAAGCCCAGCAGTCAAGACAACTGCTCGGAGGAGGGGGTCCCAGCGACCCCGGGAGTGCGCCCCGTTTGGGAGCTAACGTTAAAAACGGATTTGCACTGACACTCCTCCCACCGTTCTGCACACCCTTCCTCCCGCAGGGACAGCTTCCGGATCTTCCAGAAGCTGTCGGAGATTTTCTCCGATGAGAACAATTACTCACTGAGCAGAGAACTGCTCATCAAGGTAAGGGCGGGCATCCATGCTCCTTTAAAAACTCAGGCCTGTCTCGTCCGTCTTCACGGAGACAGGGCCCTGGGTTCTTGGCAGGAGGGCACGCTGGGGACAGGGTCCCTGAGGAGGTGGAGCGATGGCCTGGCTGCTCTGGCGACGACGGGCTGTCAGGGGCAGCGGGTCCCCTGAGCCCTGGGCGTCCTCCACTGCTGGGTCGGGGGTCCCTTCCTGAATCACTGTCTGCACTCACCTCCCAGGGTCAGGTGCCTCCAGCCCGGGAGTGAGGGACCACGGGGGATGTCCAGGACCAGGTCCAGGACACAGCCAGACTCAGCGGCCCAGTGCACGGGGGACCCTCACTGGCCCTAGAGCAGACACAAATGATCCCGAGTCCCGCCGGGTTCTGACCAAGGGGACTTGTGTTCGCTGGGACAATTGTGGGGGCTGAAGGGTCCCTGTGGCCACCCAGGTCAGTTTAGGGGTGGCGGGGGAGGGCCCCTGGGCCCTGGTCTCCTCCCCTGTGGGAGCAGGAGTGCTGTCCCTCGGGCACCGACCTCAGGCCACTGAGTCTCCAGGAGGAGAGGGAGATGTGTGCGCTTCCTGGCCTCCACAAAGAGGGCAAGGCAGGAGAGCGTGATGAGTGTGCCGCCCGAGTTCTGGGCTGTAGGTGGGGTCCTGGCCCAGGAGGAACCGGGTGGGGGCTCAGGTGTCGTCTGCATGTGGCGCCCAGGGCCTGTGAGCCTGCACTCAGGCCCGGCGTTGCGTGCCTGTGGGTGGAGGGGCGGTAGGAGGCCACTGACCCCATCCTTCACCCTGCCAGGAGGGGACCTCCAAGTTTGCCACCCTGGAGATGAACCCCAGGAGAGCCCAGAAGCGGCCGAAGGAGACGGTGAGTGCCCCGCCCTCCCGCGGCCGCCGTGTCCCCATGCCCCTCAGACGCACCCGCCCTGTTGTGCGGCCCGGCCGACCACCTGCCGTCACTAGCTGCTGAGCAAGGGGCCAGGGAGCGCTGGGTGGACGGGCTGAGGCGGGCCCGGGACCGTGTTCAGTGGGTATTTGCCCGACGGCAGCGCTGGAGTGCCCAGAGGAAACTCGGGGTCTGGACACTCGGGGGCCATGGCCGAAGGCCCGAAGGCCACCCTGAGTGGAGGGGTGTGGTGGGCCGAGGGCTCCAGGCGGGGGCCTTGCTTACCAGGACCCATGTCACAGGGTGTCATCCAGGGCACCATCCCCTACCTGGGCACGTTCCTCACGGACCTGGTGATGCTGGACACGGCCATGAAAGACTATCTGTATGTGAGTGAGCAGGGGAGGACGGGTCTGGAGGCCTGGGGGGCCCAGCTGTCCCTGTGTGCGGGGTGCGGCCCATTGTGGCAGCAAGGAGACAGCTCGGCTTGACTGGAGGGCTTGGCTTCAGGGGGCCTCAGATCAGATGGACACAGCCCCTCCGTTGGCCACGTGGGCAGAGGCTGGTCCTCCGAGGTCAGGCACGTGGTGGCCAAGCAGGGCTGCTGCCTGAGGCTTCAGTCTCTCCGCATGTCCTCAGGTTTGGGCAAGACGGTCCCTGGACCTCTGGCTGCCCGTCCTACCCTGGGACCTAGAGCCCACCCGAGGTCCGAGGAGGTGTGGGGAGGGCGGAGTGGCGTGTGCATGTGTGTGTGGTGAGTGTGGGGGGGCGTGTGGGGGTGAGTATTGGTATGTGGGGTGCATGCGTGTGTGCCCTGCCCCCTGGTGTCCGGTCTCGGTAGTGCAGCCTGTGCGGGCGCTCAGGGGCAAGGGGACCCTTTGTGACCCCCTGGCTGTCTGCCTTCCAGGGGAGGCTGATCAACTTCGAGAAGAGGAGGAAGGTGAGCAGCTGGAGCCCTCACGGGAGGGGTGGGTGAAAGCAGGCCCACTCGGCGGGCACTCTCGGCTCCACACCCTCTGCAAGGGCAGTTAGGTGGGAGTCGGGCAGGAACCTCGGGGAGGTGCTGGTGGGCCCACCCCGGAACTGGGTGGGGCCTGGGTGGCAGAGAAGGGGAGAGGACTGAGGGGACCGGAGACTGGCCCCTGCCCCACCCAGACAGTCCTCTTCCATCCCCGCCCACCCGGGCCCAGGAGTTCGAGGTGATCGCGCAAATCAAGCTGCTGCAGTCCGCCTGCAACAACTACAGCATCGCGCCGGAGCAGCATTTTGGGGCCTGGTTCCGGACCGTGGAGCGGCTCAGCGAGGCAGAGAGGTGAGCGGCGGAGGTGGGCACGGCTGGGCCAGGCTGCCCGGGGCCGGCTGGGGTGGGTGGCATGCCCTGGCCCCCGAGACAGGTGGGAGTCTGGGCTCCAGCTGCTGGGGAGGTGCTGGGGCCCGAGTGTGACTCCCGGGAGTTCACAGCTGCCACTGTGCCCTGTAGCTACAGCCTGTCCTGTGAGCTGGAGCCCCCCTCTGAGTCTGCCAGCAACACGCTCAAGGTCAAGAAGAACACTGCCATCGTCAAGCGCTGGAGCGAGTGAGCACCCGCGGGTGGGAGGCCCCAAGGATCAGGAGGCTGGGACTGAGCGTGGGGTCGTGGAGCAGGGCTGGGGTGGCCTGGGAGCCCCCTGAAATGGAGTGATGCTCCATGACCTCGCCTCTCGAGGCAGCAGGGTGCTGGTGGTCGGTGTCGGAGCACGGGGTGGGGAAGGCTCCCCCGTCACCGGCCCTCCCTTCCAGCCGCCAGGCCCCCAGCACGGAGCTCAGTGCCAGCGGCAGCTCCCACTCCAAGTCCTGTGACCAGCTCAGGTGCGGCCCCTACCTCAGCAGCGGGGACCTGGCCGACGCGCTCAGCGTCCACTCGGCCGGCTCTTCCAGTTCCGATGTGGAGGAGATCAGCATGAGCTTCGTCCCCGAGTCCCCCGATGCCCAGGAAAAGAAGGTGACTGCCGCCCTTCACCCCGACAGCCCCGCCCAGCCCCGCCTTCCAGTGGCCGTGTTCCGCAGTCCCCCAGCCCCACAAGGGAGCGGGACACGGCCCCGTGCCCTCTGACCGCTCCATCCCCGCAGTTCTGGGAGTCAGCCTCGCAGTCCTCCCCCGAGACCTCGGGCCTCAGCTCGGCCTCCAGTAGCACCTCGTCACACTCAGCCTCCACCACGCCTGTGGCCGCCACCCGCACCCACAAGCGCTCCGTCTCAGGGCTCTGCAGCCACAGCCCGTCGCCGCCACTGTACAACCAGCAGGTGGGCGACCGCTGCATCATCCGCGTCAGCCTGGACGCGGACAACGGAAATATGTACAAGAGCATCCTGGTGAGCGGGGTGGGCGGGAGGTCCCCGCAGGTCAGGGAGCCCCTGGCTGGGTGGTGGGCAGGCCACGGGCAGGGGGTGTCGGGATGCAGATCCAGCCAGGGAAGGCAGGAGGGGGCCTGCCGTGGTGAGGGCAAGAGTCGGGCTGGAGGGGGTCAGGAGGTGACAGAGCTTGCAGCCTCATGAGGGACAGGAGCCCTCGGGGACAGCAGTGACCTGCTCCTCGGGTGGATCAGTGCCCGGAGGTGCAGGCGGGCCGACTCGGGCTACTGTTGGGGTCCAGGCAGAGGGCAGCGCCACACCAGGTGGCAGAGTGCTGGTCTCTGGGTGGGAGTTGAAGAGGGTGGGAGTCGCCTGTGCTCAGGCTGTAGGCGAGCTTTGCGTGCCCACCCTCCACCCGCACTGCCCAGGGCCCCATCCCACATGCTGGTCCTGTGCTGGACTTCTCTTGCCACCAGGAGAAAGCACGGTGGTCATGAAAAAGTCACCAAGTGGCTTTGTCTAAAGGCCACCTGCATTCTGGCCCCGTGCTGACCGCTGAGCCTCAGCCCGAGCAGGCCTGGCGTGTCCACGCGCCGCGCACCACGGCTCCCCTCTCGCCTCCGGGGAGCAGACGGTGCTAGTTCCTGGCTCACTGACCCTGCTCTCAAGAGACACCGGTCCAGGGAGCAGTCCCCGGGCAGGTGCTTCCCTTGGTGGCATGGCAGGAAGTGGCAGGCTTGCGGAAAATACCTTCTTCCACCCCAGGAGCCTCCCAGGGGGCGGGAGGCGGCCAGGCCCCCGGGACCGGCACCTGGCAGAGACTGTGAGCCCTGCGGGCGGCGCCGAGGCGGCTCCGAGGGCCGTGTCACCGCCCGCTGGGGGGCTCCTGCACCCTCAGGGCGAGGGTGACGCCTTGACGGCCCACCTCCACCCAATCCAGGTGACCAGCCAAGACAAGGCTCCCGCCGTGATCCGCAAGGCCATGGACAAACACAATCTGGACGAGGACGAGCCTGAGGACTACGAGCTGGTGCAGGTCATCTCCGAAGACAGGAGTGAGTGGGGCCGCGGCCGGCAGCAGGGCGGGCGGGCGCCGTCGTGTCTGGGCTCACTGCCCGTGGCTCCAGCAGATGGCACTTGGGACCCCTGGTGTCTCCCCGGTGCCATGGCCACCTCCACACCCTCACGTGCCCTCCCTGGCGTGGACACACGAGGGACTTCAGTCCCTACTGCAGCACCGAAGAGCAGAGCACGAGGCTTTTCTCCAGGGTGTGCGGCCGGGGGGCGCGCCCAGGCCCCGCTCAGGAGCAGTCTGGCTGAGACTGGCCGTGTGTGCTCAGAATCACGCCTGCCGGACTGAAGCCGTGAGTGCGCCGAAGCGCACGTGTGAACGGCGCTCTTGGCCCATTGGGATGTTAGAGTGAAGCGCCACCAGCTGGGTGGCTTATAGTCAGAAACTTATTTCTCACGGTCCTGGAGGCTGGAAGTGGAGACGGGGCTGCCAGCCTGGCGGGTTCGGGGACAGCCCTGTCCCGGGGCAGATGGCCGCCTTCTGGCTCTGTCCTCACGTGGTGGGCGGACGGGGGCAGGTGTCCAGCTGTCAGGCCACTTTCAGAAAGGCCCTAATCCTGCACATGACTTTGTCCCTCCCAAAGGCCCCCACCTCCAAGGCCTTGGGGATTAGGGGATCAGCATAATTTGGGGGAACACAAACGTTTAGACCAGAGCAGAGCCTAACAGAGAAACAGGCTCAAGGGAGAAACTGCTAAATACCAGGAAAGGGGAGGAATCAAGGGGAACTAGCAGAGGCTGAGTCAGATGTCCAGGGCTAGTCGGCGGGTCAGCGCACACGCTGTGTGGAGGGGTCGATCCGCGTGTCTCCAGACGTGCGTGTGGTGCACACGTCTCGAAGGCCCTGTGAGCGCCATCTTCACTCGCCTTTCCCAGGGCGCCTGCTTCTGCGCCAGGAAAGCTGCAGGCGGGATGAGGCGGGCGGAGGAGGAGGAGGAGGAAGCACTTTATCTAGTGCTCACGTGGCTTGTCTCCTCCCCAGCCCTGGGTCTTGAACCCGGGACCTTCAGATGTACGTGGGCCCGCAGCCAGGTGTGCTAGACGGCGGGGCCGCCAGGGCGCACCCCTCGAAGTCGTTTTTAAATCCTCACCCCTCCTTGCACCGCGTTGGCGCAGAGGGCAGATGGGCCCATCTCACAGAGGAAGGGAGGCTGAGGCCCCCCCAGGTTAAGGGTCTGGCATCTGAGCCACACGATGGAGCACGAACCCGATCCCAGCTGCTGGTGGTGGAATAAAATAAAGAAATAAAGTTGAAGGTAGTGGCACCAGGGGGTGTGGCCTGCCCTGCCCTGCCCTGGCCCAGAAGGCCTGCTTGACTTGGGCGGGAATCGGGACAGGCGGTCTGGGCGCCGGCAGCCTGCTGTCGCTGAGGCTGCTGGTGTGCACGGCACTGGCAGGGTGGCACCGACGACGCCCGACAGCTCCTGACTGAGGCGGACGTGGGCCTCAGCGTCCGGTCTCAGGCAGGCAGTCCTGGTGTCGGGTCGCGGGATCCGCCCTGTCCGGTGTCAGCTGTCGGGGGGTGGTGCCCTGCACGGCCCTGAGCACCGCCCTGTGCCCTGTCCCACCAGAGCTGAAGATCCCGGACAACGCCAACGTGTTCTATGCCATGAACTCTGCTGCCAACTATGACTTTGTCCTGAAGAAGCGGACCTTCACCAAGGGGGCGAAAGTCAGGCACGGAGCCAGCTCCACCCTCCCTCGCATGAAGCAGAAGGGACTCAAGATCGCCAAGGGCATCTTCTGACTGGTTGCTGGTGCAGGCCAGCCACGCGATGACCCTTCCCAGGGTCTGTCTGCTGCGTAGCTGAGCACTTACAGATGACAGTGGCCCAGTCAGGTGGGCATCAGTGCCCACCTGCATCCCAGACCAGCCCGGGACCATCCGACCCTGAACCTCTCCTGCTGCTGGGATTGACGCCTGCATCGGCAGGCTGACCCGGCCTCCCGTGGACCACTCGCTGCCTCAGGTGCCTTCTGCTCTCTGGAACCAGAGGGCCAGTGACTTTTCCCAAGGAGCGCTGCCCGTGGGCATGGAGCCCTGCATGCCCACCGGGCACTGCCCCGTGTGCACTTCCCTCACCTTCCCAGTGAGGGTCACTGCCACCTGTGCCCACGGAGACCCGGCGCACCCACGCACCCTGGGTCTGACCACTGCGGTTCTCTCCTGGCGCCCCCGCACTGGGCTCCGCCCTCCCCAGCCGCTGGCCTCTCCGCCCGCCACTCTAGCCTTTCTCAGGCTGCACCAAAGATTCCAGCATCAGGGCCAACTGAGTGAGGGAGTCCCACCCACTCTCAGCCCAGCCCTCCCGAGGAGAGACACCCTCTTCGCAGACTGCGGTACCCGGTGCGTGAGGGTCGTCCCAGCCAGGTCCCACTGATGTCAGAGCTCACGCCACGCAAGTGCATTCACTTCTGCGTCCTGGGCCGCACGAGACCACCAGATGGGGCTAGTGGGGAAGGAGGACTGGGGGGTGGGGGGGAATATTTGTATAAAAGGCAAAAATGTTTACCAGTTGGGGAGGGGCAATATTTATTTGTTGTAAATAGCAAATGCTAGACTTGAATATTATATTAAAATCCTGTTTCTATTATAGCCTGGGAGTTCTGGTTGGGGCTTGCATTTCCTGCGCCACTCTGAATGGCACACACTCACCATCCTTGATCACAGCAGTCTTCCGGGCTTGTCAGTTTGTGTGTGGAAGAGCAGCGAGACGATTCAGCCACTCTTCTCTGTATGCTTGGGGAATCTAGTCCGCCTTTCCCAGAGCACATTTCTCTGGGGGGTTTTTCATTGTAGTAGCTTACTCTACATATTAAAGTAAACCCATAGGTGCAGTTTCCCCACCCTTCTGCTCTATGTCAGCACACCCTGCCCTCCTCCACAGCACTACGTATCCTTTGTCCTTGTCCAGTGGGCTCCACCACCACTTAAGACCCTGTCCCTTTCCCTGATGGTCACTCAGTTCTATTGCAAGTGTCCAGGGATTGGTTTTGTTTCATCTGCTCTTTTGTTTTGTGTATTCACATTCCACCTATGAGTGAGGTCATCTGGAATCTCTTCTTCTGACTTGTGTCACTCAGCTACATCCCCTCTAGTTCCATCAATGTTGATTCAGGTGACAGGGTTTCCTCTCTTCTCAGGGCTGCGTCATGTTCCATTGTGTATATGGACCCCATCTTTATCCATCCCCTGACGTGGGGCACTTGGGTAGTTTCCAGTTCTCAGCTGTTGTGAACAGGGCTGCAGGAAACATGGGGGTGCAAACGCCTCTGCAGGGGGGGGCTTCTGTATCTTTTGGGTGGATGCCCAAAAGTGGGATGGTGGGATCATACAGGATTTCCATCTTCAACTTTTTGAGGAATCTCCACACTGTTTCCATAGGGGCTGCACCAGTTTGCACTCCCACCAACAGTGCAAAAGTGTCCCCTTTACTCCACATCCTTGCCAGTGTTTGTTGTTTCCAAGTTTGGGGTTAACCAGTCTCTCAGGTTTAAGGTAATACCTCATTGATAGAATTTTTATTTCCGTTAGACAATGAGTTAGGAACATCTTTTCGTGGGCCAGTTGGCCATCTGTATGTCCTCTTGTGGACAGTGCCTCTCCAATTCCTCTTCCCATTGTTTGATTGGATTGCCTTTTTTTCTGTTACTGAGTTTTATTTGTATATTGTAGATATTAAGCCCATGTCAGAAATATGGAACACAAAGGTCATCTTCCATGTATAGGTTGTGTTTTCTGTTTTGGTGATGCTGCTTTTGCGGTGAAGAAGCTTCTTAGTGTGATGTAGTCCCAGCTGTTAATTTTGTGTTTCACTTTATGCTGGAGTTGAGTCCCCAAAGGCCTCCCTAAGGCTGATGTCATAGAAGGTGTTTCCTATGTCATCTTCCAAGAATTTGGTGGTTTCTGGTCTTATGTCCAAGTCTCTAGTCCATTTTGAGTTAATTTTTGTGAATGGTGTTAGAGAGTGGCCTCACTTCACTCTTTCGCACGTGGCTGTCCAGTTTTCCCCGTGCCATTTATTTTTATTGAAGAGATTTCCTTTCTCCATCATACGCTTTGGATCTTTTGTTGTAGATTGACTGACTGTATATGTAAGTGGGTCAGTTTCTGGCGATTCCGTTCTATTCCACTGGTCTGTGCCTCTGTTATTATTCCAGTACCATACTATTTTTATCACTATTGCTTTGTAGTATAGCTCGTTGTCTGGGAGTATAATCCCTCCAGATTTGTTCTTTTTTCTCATAATTACTGTGGCTATTGAGGACTTTTGTTGTTCCATATGAATTTTAAGATTTTTTGGTTCTATTTCCTGGAAATTTTTAATGGGGAGTACACTAAGTCTATATATTGCTTTAGGTAAGATGACCATTTTAATGATGTTGATTCTTTCCAGCCATGAGCAGGGACGTCTTTCCAACTCTTTGAATCCTCTGTTTCAAGAAGGACTTGTAGTTTTCATTGTACAGATCTTTCACCTCCTGTGTTAAATATAGTCCAATATTTGATTTTTACTTAATTTTAAACTGGTTTTCTTGATTTCATTTTCTTTTAGCATGTTGTTTGTATATAATATTGTGAAGGATTTTTGTGCATTGATTTTGTAGCCTGCCACTTAACTGTATTCATTGATGAGTTCTAGTAGTTTTTTAACAAACTTTTTAGGGTTTTCAATATACAGAAACATGTCATCTTCAAATAATGATAGTTTTCCTTCTTCCTTTCCATTTTGGATGCCTTTTCCTTTTCTTGCCTAATCGCTCTGGCTAAGACTTCCAGTATGATGTTTAATAGTGGTGGTGAGAGTGGACAGCCTTGCCTTGTTCCTGATCTTAGAGGAAATGCTTTTACTTTTTCACCATTCAGTATGCTGTTGAATGTGGGTTTGTCATATATGGCCTTTATTATGTTGAGGTATGAACCTTCTGTCAGCATTTTGTGCAGGTTTTTAAAAAATCATTAATAAGATTCTAATCTCGTTCAAAGCTGTCTGTGCATCTACTGATATGGTCATGTGGTTTTTCTCTTTGCTCTTGTTGGGATGGTGTATGACATTAGTAAGTTTACATATGTGGAGCCATCCTTGCATTCCTGGGATGAATCCCGCTTGGTCATCATGGATGATATTTTTGATGTGCTGTTGAATTTAGTTTGCTAATATTTTATTGAGCATTTTTGCATCCCTGTTCATTAGAGATATTGGTCTGTAATTGTCTCTCTTGTTGGCATCTCTCTCAGCTTTTGGTATCAGTGTGATGTTAGCCTCATAAAAAGTATTTGGCAGAGTTCCCTGTTCTTCAGTATTTTAAAAGAGTTTGACAAGAATAGGTAGTAATTCTTCTCTGAAGGTTTGGTGAAGCTCATTAGAAAAGCCATCTGGTCCTGGGCTTTTGATTACGTCCTCAGTTTCTTGTGATTGTTCTGTTCATATTTTCCAATTCTTCTCAGTTCAGTCTTGGTGGACTGTATTTTTCTAGAAATCTGCCCATGTCCTCAAAGTCATCTAGTTTGTTGGCATAGAGCTGTTCATCATAATCTCATAGAATGTTTTGTATTTCTGTGGTATCTGTTGCAACTTCTCCCGTTTCATTTCTGATTCTAGTTATTAGAGCATTCTCTCTCTTTATTCTTTGAGTCTTGCCAGTGCTTTGTCAATTTTGTTTAGTTTTTCCAAGAACCGACTTCTGGTTTCATTGATCTTCTGAGTTTTCTTTTTGTTTTCTATGTGATTTATTTCTACTTGCATTTTTATTGGTCCCTTTCTTCTAATTTTTGGCTTTAATTGTTGGTCTTTCTCTCATTATTTTACATGCAGTGTTAGATTGTTTATTAGTGATTTATCTTGTTTCTCGAGGATTGCAACGACCCTTCCTCTTAGTATTGCTTTTGCTGCATCCCATAGATTCTAGTAACTTGTGTCTGCCTTCTCATTTGTCTCTAAGTATTTTTCACATCTCCTCTTTGATATCCTGTTTTACCAAGAGTCATTCCGAAGCATGTTGTGTATTCTCTAATTAAATTGGGGTCTTCCAGCTTTCTTTTTGTGGTTGATTTGTAGTTTATGTCATTGTGGTCAGAGAAGATACTTGGTATGATTTCAACCTTTGTAAACATGTTTTGTGTCCCAACATGTGACCTGTCCTTGAGAATGATCTGTGCGTACTTGAGAGGGAGGTGAAATCTGTAGTCATTGGATGAAGTGTTTGGCATATGTCTGTCGGTCCTAACTCTTCCAAATGGTCATTTAAAGCTGCTGTTTCCCTGTTAATTTCCTGCCTGGTTGTTCAGGCAGAAAATTTTTGTATGTGGAGTGTTTAAGTTTATTATGATTGCATTGCTGTCAGTGTCTCTTTAATTCTGTTAATACTTGCTGTATGTATTTTGATGCTCCTTCATTTGGTGCATACATGTTAATAAACATTATGTATTCATGCTGGATTGACCCCTTAATCATTATATAATGTCTATCTCTGCCTTTTGGCATGATTTCTCGTTGGAAGTCTGTTTTATCAGATATAAGGATGGCTATTCCTGCTCTTTTGTGGTTGCCGTTGAACTTGTAGGATTGTCTTCCCACCACTGACTTTGAGTCTGTTTATCTTTTGGAAAAAGGTGGGTTTCCTGATGCAGCAGAAGGTTGAGTGATGCTTTTTAATCCATTCGACCACTCTGTGTCGTTTGGTGAGTTCAGTCCATTAACATTTAGGGTGATTATTGACATGTAGCTGCTTAGTGTCATTTTGTAATTTGTTCTCTCTGTGTTGTTCCAGTGTCTTTTTCTTTTCTCTTCTTAGGCGGACTGGGTGTGGTTGTGTTTTAATTGGTTTCCGTTTTTGTTTTCTTCTTTGCTTTCTCCCTGGAGATGTATTTTGAGGTTACCCTGAAGTTAGAATTCTATTTACTTCCTATTTATTTGAAAGCAGATTAGTCTTCTACTTATTTTAACTATCCACATTTGTATTCCCTTCTCCTCCCCACTTTTTATATTTGCTATCTTAATATTTTTAAGTGGGGTTTCTTCACACTTGATATAGCATCTTTTAGTATTTTTTAAAGAACTGGTTTTGTGGTGATGAATTCCTTTATCTTTTGCTTATTGGAAAATCTGTTTAACATTTCTTCAGTTCTGAATGATAATCTTACAGGGTATAGTATCCTAGGTTGAAAATCCTTTACTTCAGTCTTTTGAATACATCATGCCATTCCCTTCTGCCCTGTAGTGTTCAGCTTGAGAAATCTGCTGATAATCTTATTGGAACTCCTTTTTATGTGACTCATTTTACTCTGGATGCTTTTAAGATTCTTTATCTTGTATTTTTGACATTTTAATGATAGTGTGTCTAGGTGTACATCTGCTTTAGATTCTTTTATTAGGAAATCTGAGATTCCTGGATCTGGATGCTCACTTCATTCTTCAGTTTAGGGAAATTTTGAGCTATTATTTTGTCAAATACAATTTGGTCCCCTTCTGTCTCTTCTTCTGGGATCTCTATAATGCAAATGCTGTTTCTTTTGATGTTATCCCATAGATTTCAAATATTATCTTCATTTCTTGGCATTCTTTTATCTCTTTACTGGTTTGCTCGAGTGCACACCTCTGCCCTGTCTTCTAACTCACTGATTCTACTAGAGTCTTCATCCATCCTACTTTTGAATCCCTCTATTGAATTCTTTGTTATCTGTTGTGTTCTTTATTTCTTTGATATCTGTTTTTAGCTGCTTCATTTCTTTTTTCTCTTTTTTGTTGTTCTCTTTTTCTTCCTTTTTTTTTTTTTCTCATTTTCCATGAGTCTGTTTATCACTGTTGCCCTGGCTTCATCCTGAAGTAGTTTGCGTTTGTCCGTTGTGTTCTGATTTTCCCCTGGATTTTTTATCGTTATCTGTCATTTCAAATGTATTTCTCTGTGTCTTTGCTCTGTTTGTCATTCTGCTTATGTTTCTGTGGATCAGGTTTCCCTGTAGTGTTGGCCTTCTGTTGGGTATGACTTGTGCTGAGTAAGCCCAGATACTGGTTTGGTCATTGGGATGTCTTCAGTTTTGTGGCATCACCGCTGGTTGGATGTTTTTAAGTTCTCGTGTGGGCCCTCTGTTGCTGGCCTATGGGGTTGGAGTTGTGTGGGAGATGCATGGCCTTCCCCCAGTGTCCCACCTCTAAACAGCAATGACCACCTTGCTTTTGGTTCCCAATCAGCTTTCAAGCTAAAGATTCACCTTCACCCACAGGTGGTGCCAGTGCATAGCTGTGGGGCTCGACTCCTGCGGTCAGGGCTGGAGGAAGGGACTACAAAGGATTGAGAAAAAGAAGGAAAGAACGAAACAGACCAAAATAGAAGAAAGCGGGGTCAGGGGGTAAAACTATCTGGAATCTCTTGCCCCAAAATAGCTTCCCCGAGTCGCTGACTCCTCGTGCATTTATTGTCTTTACACAGGCAATCACGTACAGAAAAAATGCAAGAAGTAAATCAGCCAATCTAACAATGTTTACAGAGTGATTTTACATTTAAAAGGTTTAAGATAACTAACTGCTAAGCTTCTTCCTGAGCCTCAGCAGGGAACAAAAACCTCCCCGCCAAGGTTTTCCTCGAGGGGCGGCCCTCTGGTTTTCCAGTTGCCTGGGTAATTGTTTTACTCTGCTTTGCCTTCACATATCTAGCTAATCTTCCTCTTTATTGATCCCAGCACATAGCATTGATGGTTTCTCCCTCTGGAAGCCTGTCCTCTTCCTTTAAGCCTGAGGGGGGGTTTTCTGCTGCTCAGGGGCAATGCGATGGGAGGGGCTGGGGGCGGGTTTGGGCGGTTCCTCTCAATCCCTCCCAGTTATGGAGACACCCAGCATAGTTTTCTCCCTCGGGCCTCGCATTCAAACCACTGAGTCATTGCTGCCTGTTCCGCCCTGTACCCAAACCCTCTGCCCTGATTTCTGTGTCCCCAGCCTGTTGGACTGGCTCGCTGGCTCTCGCTGCTTTCACAGCTCCTGAGAGGACTGGCTTTTCTCGCAGTTCCACCCCTTCCACTGCGACTGGAATCCTGAGTTTGAGTCTTCAGTGTAACTTTGAACCCAGACGTTTTTACCAGCCCTTTATTGCTGCCACTGCTGTTGTGTCTGTACAGCATCTGTGCCTGCTTCCCCTCAGTGTTTGGATCTGGAAAATAAGTGAATTCCTAGTTGCTCAGTGGGGAAGTCGTGAGTCACTCCTGCAGGTCACCATATTGACTGAAAGTCTGCTCTTGTACTTTCACCGTTTCCTCCTTTGTCATGGGAACATCTGTCTCTTGAAGGTTTTCCCAAAGCAGGGCCCAAATGGAGTGTAAAAGGCAGGAGAGTTAAAGCATAGGGGTGAAATAAAAGAGGTTTTATTTGGGAAGAGGGGGAGAAATACTCCCCAAGGTAGAGAGGGGGTCATCCAGACAGGAAGCCTCACCTCTATGCATTAAATGTGGAGAAAAGCCAACATAGTCACTCAGAAATCTTGGGCTTAGAGGTTGGAGGTGATTGCACATAGTACAGCAACTGTTTCTGAAATTTGGGTGATGAAAGGTTTTTTTCTCCGAGCTCCGCCAAGGAAAGAAAGCCAATCAGACAAAAAGTCGAATAGCCAGGGCGTTATTGGGGTTTGCACACCCGGGCGAGGTTCTCCGGCCCTCAGAACGGGGACCGAGGAAGTCGCGCCCCAGCGAAGGGAAGCACGCTCGTGAGCAAGAATTTCGCGGGCTTCATGCGTGGCGATTGGGGATTGGTTCTGTAACTCCAGGTGTCGGCTTTTCATTGGTGACTGGCCCAGACCCGGGTTGCCATGCGGAAGTCCGCCTTGGCCCGGGTCTCTGTTTCGTCAGCCATCTTCTTTCCCGGGTACGGCCGCCATTTTGTCCCTCTGGGCCAGCCTAACAGGTGACATTAAAAAATAACATCTCTGTGAAACAAAATGGTGGAGTAAGATGCTCCAGGGGTCAGTCTCTCCATGGAGTAAATGCTAAGGTGTAGCAGGGGATTATCAGAATCTATAATTGTGGGACTCCAGAGCCTTATCAACACAACAACCAGGAGAGGATGTGATGAAGAGTGAGGCTGCTGGATTCAGCCAGTAAGGAAATTTCTGCAGGTGACACACTGACCCCAAGATAATGGGATTGACGCTTCTATGACTGCAGGCAACAAGGAATATGAGTTGAGAACATAGTTTGAGAAAATCCCTATAGAACTGAAATACAGGTGCCCACAACCAGCAAAGGCAATCCCCAAGAATGGAGAGGATATGATTTTGAGTTACCACATAATAATGCCCAAGATCACCTTCTCCACAAATTCAATGAAAATAAAGAAATTAGTGTTCATGTGAAGGAAAAGTCCTCAAACTATTGTGAGGAAACCCAGACACTGATTTTGTTAAACATTACAGCAGGGTCCTGGAAACCCCTTTGCGTTCTGGGAGCTTAAGCATCTGACACAAGCCACAGCTGTGGTCGTCACTGCTGCACCTGTTCTCAGGACGCACACTGATGTCCAGATGCACAATTGTCTCTTTTCTGTATGTCCCTTCCAGCAACAAGACCCTTTGTGAAGCAGAGCGGACAGGGAGGTGGACAGAGAGGCTGAAGAAAGATGGGAGGAGGAGTTAGCACCCTCATGGGAAGTGACTGTGCTGACCACAGTGGGTGAGGAGGCTGGGGCTGTGGTGAGGACAGATGCAAGTGGTTTGGAGGAGCTTCCTCAGACAGGGAAATGCGTCTGTTAATCACACCTGTGCCCAGTTCGCCCAGTTCTGAGAACCTGGTCTTAAGGAAGGAATGCTGAACATGGAAGGGGAAATCCCCATGTACCCAAAGGCATTGGCCAGTGTTAATCATAGTAATGAGGGAGGAGCAGAAAGAAGAGTGGGTGTGGGGGGATGGAGAGAAGGGGCCCCACAATACAAAGTCGTGTAGCCCCGCACCGAGCAGTGGCCAGTGAACACTGAATGGACTGAGGGACTACCCCTGGACAGCTCCAGAACATGGTCCATCCAAGAAGAGACACCTGGCTGTGTTTGTCAACTGTTTCCCTCAGCTGATCCTGCTCTAGAGAACTGCCTTTTAGGGGCAATAATATCAGTCAGGTAGGACTTGCCCTTTATCTGAGAGCTGACAGATTCTCTCCTTAATCAAACTCACTCAGCTCCCTGAAGGCTGTTTTAACTGGATCTCTCTTAAACATCCAATTATAGCAATAATCCTGCCAGGTGGCTTCACCTGGCCATACCCATCATCCTCGGTATCTAGCCAGTGCGTCAGAACCCCTGGTCTTAGGGTTTGGAGCCACTTGCATGGGGCACTGGAACCATATGTGAAAGCTTGATGCCATTTAAAAATAACATCTTTGTGACAGAACACAGTGGAGTAATAGGCTCCAGGAGTCAGCCTCTCCAGGGAAACAACCATTAAAATGTAGAAGCGGGAAAGAACTACCTGAATCTACAATAACGGGACTCAGGAGCCTCATCACACGCAGCAACCAGGGGAGGACTTGGTGAAGAATGTTTCTGCTGAATTCAACAGTAAGAAGATCTCTGTAGCTCACACACTGGCCTGAGACAATGGGACAGAAGCTTTGGTGCTGGTCCACAGCAAGAAAAACGGGCTTTCCTTAAGGAGTATGGGAAATCGGTATAGAAATGGCAAAGGGCAGCTCTTTAAGCAAAAAAAGCACTGCTTGAGGAGGGAGAGAATGTGGCTTCCTGAGTTACTACATTTAAGTACCAAAATCCCGTTCTCAATGAATTAAGAAGCAAATAAAGAAACCCTTGTTTCTTGGACTGGATCACAGAGGTGAAGTTCCCAGCAAAGTATTTGTGAGGAAACCCAGCACAGTTTACTGTCACGATATTATATCAGCTGCCTTAAATAAGTTCAGTGAGCTAAAGGAAACTAATAAGTAAAAACAAACATTGAATTCCAGAAGGGGAAATTACTCAAAGGAACCAAATAGAAATTCAGGAGCTGAAATGTATAATAACCGAAAGAAGAACTGCAGGGTTTCACTGCAGACGTGAAGACAGAAGTAAGAATCAGTTATCCTGATGATAAGATACTTGAAAGTATTCTCTCTTGAGGAGCAGGAAATAAAAAGAATGAAAATGAACAGCCTGGATTTGGAGAAACCTTCAAATATAACAATAGGGGAATATGAAGGGTCACAGGGAGAAAAGGAGCGGAAATGTTATTTGAAGTAATAATCACCAAAATCTGCCTAAAGTTGATGAAAATGTAAATCTCCAAATCCAGGAAGTTCTATGAACTCAAGTAAAAAAGAAAATCAAGGGGCATGCTCTGGTGGCCTTGTCTTCTGTTAACCTGGGAGCAGTCCCACATGTATCCCCAGGTTCCTGCTACAAGACCTGGGTTGGGTGAGCAACCAATGTGGACAACTAAATAAAAGTAAATAAAGTGCTCTTTTGACTCCCTCTTCCTGCCTGCCTGCCTGCCTACTCGCCTTCGTTCCTGCCTGCACTTTTCCTAAAAAACAAGAAAGGAAATCAAGGCAATCCACACCAAATCATATTATGGTCCAATTTTTAAAAGACAAAGAAAATCTTGACTTCCAAAGGCAGCTTCTTGGCATACAAGAGTCTTCTGATTTCCTTGGTGACTCAGCAATCTTTTCTCAGACAGTTGCTCCAGTTAATCGGGGGTGGTGATGTCTCATCATGCAGAAGGATCTTCAGTATTATTAACAGCTGATTACTCATCAGAAACCATGTTGTCCATATCACAGTGGATGACATATTTATTTAAAATTCTGAAATAAAATGAATAAGATATTTACAAAACTAACCTTGAAGATAGAAGGGTTATGAACACATTCTCAAACAAAATTACGGGAATTTGTTATTAGTTAATGTGCCCTCCAAGAAATATTAAAGGAAATCCTCTAGGCTAAACAAAAGAGCACCAGACACTAACTCAACGCTTTATAAAAGTATAAAGACAGTAATAGAGGTAAGTAACTAATAGATAAATATAAAATTCTGTAGTATTGCCCTTTGGTTTTCAACTCCCTTTTTTCTACATGTTTTAAAAGGTAAAATTTTAAAAGAGTAATTATTAATCTGTGTTTTTGGGGAACAAATGTGTGAAGATGTAATCAATGGCAATAGCTATAAAAGTGGTGGGAAATCAGTGAGTTAAACAAATACCTCTGCAACTCAGGTGCTAATCAAATGAGGTTGTTGTAAGTTTAAGATGCTAATTCTAATATCAAACATAACTAATAGGAAATAATTTTAGATATATACAAGAAAGGAAGGAAAGTAATAAAATGGCATGTAATAAAAATAAAAATAAATTCATGAAAAACAGTAATGGAAGAATAAACAAAAAGCATATAAGCCATAGAGGAAAGTAGATCTTAATGGAAGAAGGCAGTCTTTACCAATTCATTGCTGTAGCTATAAGAGGGTTGGTTAAACTCCAGTTAAAAGGCAGAGTTTGACAAAATGATTTAAATACCATGATGTAGCTGTATGCTGTGTTCAAAGTGAATCACTTTGAACAGAAAGATACAAAAAGGTGGAAAGAAAGAGGATAGAAAATTATAGTCCATGAAATAGTAAAGAAAAGATAACTGTGGTGGCTCTGTTATTATCAGATGAAAGAGACTTTAATCCAAAAGCAAACGAGATGCAAATAAGTCCAGATTATATTGATAAAGTATTCATTTCGTAAGTAGAAATAACAATTGTAAATATATACATAGCCACAAAGTACATATAATAAAAACTGATATAATCAAATTGACAGTTGGTGTCCAATAATGGCTAGAAAAACAAAAGGAAGTTGAATGAGGAATTTAAATAGAGAATTTGAATACTGTAAACCTATTTGACCTACAGACATACAAAACATACCACCCAACGAGAACAATGCCCATGGAACTTTCCCCAGCAGAGAGCATGTATCAGCCCATTAATCAAGTCTTAATACAATTAGAAAGATTGAAAATACAAGGCATCTTTTCCAAGCACAGTGAAATCAGGAATCAACACTAAAAGGAAAATAGAGGTACTCAAATCCATGTAAACACATTCTTTAGTAAAAAAAAAAAAAAAATCACAAGGGATATTAGAAAATGCATTGAGATAAATGGAAACACAAGCACCACATGCCAAAACTTATGGGATAAGCAAAGGGAGTGCCGAGAAGAAAATGTATCAGTACCTGCAAGAGAAACAAGATTTTAAACAGTAGTTTGTAACCTAACTACTCAACTTAAGGAACTAGAAAAAATAGAAAACTACACCCAAAGCTAGCTGTAAGTGGGAAATATAAAGCTTATAGTGAAGATAATTGAAATTAAGAATAGAAAAACAATAGGGAAAATCAACAAAATCCAAAAGTTGTTTCTTTGAAAAGATCAGTAAAATTGACAAATCATTTGCTAAGTTGACTAAGATAAAAGAGGGAAGACTAAATTGACTAAAATCTGAAATAAAAATGGGGAAATTACTATCAACATTAAATAACTGAAGAGGATTATAGGAGTATTCTGGACTATTGTAAGTCAAGAGCATAAACAGGGTTTTGCAGGTCGAAACAAAGAATGAGGTCTAATTCGTGCTACAACATGGATGGACACTGAGAAGACTATGGTTCCACTCATACAAAATATCTAGAATAAACAAATTATTGGACCAGAAATTAGAATGGATTATCAGAGATAGGGTTGGGGAAGGAGGATGGAAGACATTGCTTAAAGGGTATAAAAGTCCTCTTTATATATGATGAAATTATTTTGGAAAATTGGAATTTGCACACAATTTGAATATAATTGTCACTGAATTGTACTATTTTTAAGTTTCCATATCCTATGCTGTATATTTTTATTATTTTTATTTTTACACATTAAAATAAACTCTTATGTATCGGTTCCCCATTCCTCACATATATGTCAACACACCAAACCCTCTACCAAATCAACAAGTGTTCTTCCCCATTGTCCAGTGGTCTCCACCACCATTTGTCTCCCCCTGCCCCAACCCATCCCATTCCCTATTGGTAACCTCAGTTTTGTTGCAAGTGTCCAAGGGTTGGTTTCATTTCATATGTTCCTTTGTTTCGTTGATTCAATTCCACCTATGAGTGAGGTCATATGTTATCTTTCTTCTTTTGATTTATTTCTTTCACTTAGCATAATCCCCTTTAGATCCATCCATGTTGATTCAAATGACAGGATTTAATCTCTTCTAAAGGATGAGTAGTATTCCATTGTATATATGCACCACATCTTCTTGATCCATTCATCTGACATTGGGCACTTAGGTAGTTTCCAGTTCTTGGCTATTGTGAATAGGGCTACAGTAAATATGAGGGTGCATAAATCTCTGTGAGTCAGTGTTTTTGTATCTTTGGGTAAATACCCAGAAGTGGGATGGTTGGATCATATGGGACTTTAATCTTCAACTTTTTAAAGAATCTCCAAACTCATTCCATAGAGGTTTCACCAATTTGTATTCCCACCCACAGTGTAAAAGTGTTGCCTTTTCTCCACATCCTCACCAACATTAGTTGTTTCCAGTCTTTGGGAAAATAGCCACTCTCTCAGGTGTAAGGTGATATCTCATTTTTGTTTTAATTTGCATTTCCCTGATAGTGAGTAGGAACATCTTTTCATGTTTCTGTTGGTCATCTGTATATCCTCTTTGGAAAAATGTGTCTCCAGTCCCTTCCCCCATTTTCTGTTGGATTACCTATTTTCCATTTTATTGAGTTTTATGTTTTTTGTATATTTTAGCTATTAAGCCCTCGTCAGAAATACGAAATGCAAATATGCTCTCCCAGTTAGTTGGTTGTCTTTTAGTTTTAGTGATGGTTTCTTCTTCATTGAAGAAATTTTTAATTTTGATGTAGTCAAAGTTGTTTATTTTTGTTTTTGGTTCCCATAATGCTAGAGTTGAGTCCCTAAAGGCTTTCCGAAGGTTGGTGTCATGGAAGGTCTTTGCTATGTTGTTTCCAAGAATTTTATAGTTTTCAGTCTTACTTTCACATCTCTAGCCCATTTTAAGTTAATTTCTGTGAATTAAGTTAAAGAGTGGTCTGGCTTCATTCTGTTGCATGTGGCTGTCCAGTTTTCCCAACACTATTTGTTGGAAGGACTTTCCTTTCTCCAGCGTATTCTTTTGGCTTCTTAGTCATAGATTGACTGAGTATATGTGAGTGGATCAGCTTCTGGTGATTCAGTTCTGTTCCACTGACCTTTGCCTCTATTATTATTCCAGTATCACACTGTTTTGATCACCATCACTTTATAGTATTGCTCGGTGTCTAGAAGTGCAATCCCTCCAGATTCATTCTTTTTTCTTAAAACTGCTTTGGCTATTCGAAGTCTTTGTTTCATACAAATTTTTAAGATTTTTTTGTTCTATTTCTCAGAAGTAAGACTGAGGAATTTTAATGGGGATTGCATTAAATCTGTCTATTGCTATAGGTAAGATGACCATTTTGATGATGTTGATTCTTCCCAAACATAAGCAGGGATGTCTTTCCATCTCTTTGTATTCTCCTCCTTCTTTTAAGAAGTACTCGTTGTTTTCATTTTACAGGTTTTTCACTTCCTTTGTTAAATATATCCAGGATATTTGATTATTTCTACTTGCATTTTAAATAGTGGGATTTTCTTGATTTAATGTTCTTCTAGTATGTTGCTTGCATATAAGAATGTGATGGATTTTTGTGTATTTATTTTGTAGCATGACACTTTACTGTATTTGTTGATTAGTTTTAGTAATTTTTTGACAGCGTGTTTAGGGTATTCTATATCTATGATCATGTCATCTGCAAATAATGAGAGTTTTAGTTCCTCTTAGCAATTTGGATTCCTTTTATTCCTTTTTCTTGCCTAATTGCTCTGGCTAAGACCTCCAATATGATGTTAAATGGCAGTGGTGAAAGTGGACAGCCTTGCCTTGTTCCTGACCTCAGAGGAAATGCTTTCAATTTTTCACCATTTGCTATGATGTTGGTTGGGGGTTTCCATATATGGCCTTTATTATGTTGAGGTATGTACCTTCTAGTCCCATTTTATACAGGGTTTTTATCATATGGGTATTGAATCTTGTCAAATGTTTCTCTGTGTCTATTGATATGATCATGTGATTTTTCTTCTTACTCTGGTTGTGTATTGCATTAATGGATTGCATACCATGGATAGGTCCCACTTGGTCACGGTGGATGATCTTTCTGATGCACTTTTGGATTCAATTTGATAATATTTTGTTGAGAATGTTTGCATTTATGTTCATTAGAAATATTTGGTCTGTAATTTTCTTTCTTGGTGAAGTCTTTGTCAGCTTTTGCTATCAGTGTGATTGTAGCCTCAGATGAAACAAAACCAACCCTTGGACACCTGCAACAAAACTGAGATTGCCAATAGGGAATGGAATGGGAGGGAAGTGGGGGAGAAGTGATGACAGAACTCACTGGACAATGGTGACAAACACTTGGTGATTTGGTGGAGGGCTGGGCGTGTTGACATATATTTGAGTTGAAACAAGGAACTAGAGAAACTTCATTTTTGCTGGGCTACTCACATAACCACTTACATTTAGGGTGTGACCTCTGCTCATGTAACCACTTATGTTTAAGGTGTGACCTAAGTTATAAATACCCTGTGCTATTTGGATTTGGGCTGTATGATTTGGGCCTGTTTTCCCCTTACAGCCGCCGGCTAATAAACTCCTCCTAAATTCTCTTTAACTCTGGTATGTCTTTCTGATCTCGTTGGCTACTTTGGAACATTTTGGAGGCCCCAGTGAGACCCCCAGACTCTCCGGAGCTGGGTGAGAGACATTTGGGAAAGGATGGCCTCTCCGAGGCTGGGCGACCCCACTCAATCCCCGTGGAGAGGCACCACCTGAGACGTTCCAAGGCTCCTGGAATCGTGTGGGTCGAGCAGCGCCCTGAGACACCAGCCATTTCCCCAACTGGCATGAATTGAGGAGTCCAGGATCCCTGGGGTAAGTCTGAATTTCTGTTACATCTGGACTTCTGTTTTCTGGTGGGTTGAATGAATGTCAGACGCGACTAAGACCATTCACCCAAGACCTTCCAAGAAGTCAGTATGTTCATCTGGTATCTGTTTTTGTTCTGCATCCTTGTCAGTCTTTGTTTTTGTACTTGCATTTGACGGTCATCTGGAGGGACCTTCCAAAAAATCAGAACGGTCACATCTCATGTCTGTTTTTGTTCTGCGTTCTTGTCTGTCTTTGTTTTTTGTACTTGTATTTGAAAATGGAAAATGGACCTCATGCTCAGAGGACCTCCGCTAGGCTGCCTCCTTAAACATTTCCGTGACGCTTTCCCTGATGATGAGACATATGGAATCCCCTGGTTACAAGGGAACCTCCGGGCTCTCTGTGAATTAGAATGGCCCGCCTTTGATGTAGGTTGGCCGGACATGGGGACCTTTGACGTCCCCGCTGTTAGGGCCATCTAGAAAGTCGTCACAGGAAGCCCTGGCCACCCCAACCAATTCCCCTATATAGACAGCTGGTTAGGTCTAACCAAGAGCCCTCCCCCATGGTTAAAGGCTTGTGCTCTTAAACAGGGATGTCGAATCCTTCTGGCTTACCCAGTCTTGGATAAATCTCAGCAGAAGCCAGACAGGTGTCCTCAGGGTCCCCCTGTCCTCGCTATTTCCCCTGAGGAAGTTGACTTTCCTCCGCCATATAATCATGAGTACCGACCTCAACCCGAGGCCCCTCAAGAGGAGATGATCTCTTCTACAGTCCTTTCACCCCGACACACGCGGAGCGGATCAGAGTATAATCAGCCGAGCACTGCCATCCTTCCCTTAAAAGAAGCCCCACCTGTCAATGACATGGGGCAGCCCTTCTTAGTATATGTTCCCTTCTCCACTAGCGATTTATGTAATTGGAAAGCCCAGAATCCCCCATTCTCAGAGAAACCCCAAGCCCTGATCAGTTTGGTAGAATCCATTTTGCAAACACATAAGCCCACATGGGAAGATTGCCAACAAATGTTAAACACGCTGTTTACTTCTGAGGAGAGGGAAAGAATTAAGTTGGAGGGTAGAAAAACTGCATTGGGACCAGAAGGGGGTTCTTTAGAGGAAAACCGGGACCGGGTTGAGGGAGCCTACCCCTCAACCAGCCCCAATTGGGACCCAAATACTAACGGGAGAAAGAGATCCCTGGACACTTTTCACTGGTTTCTGTTATCGGGGCTGAAAACCAATAAACCTCTTAAAGGTTTCTGAAATTGTTCAAGATACTCAGGAGTCGCCAGCAGCTTTCCTTGAGCGCCTCTGTGAGGTGTACCGAGTATATACCCCTATCGACCTGGATGATGCAGAGAATAGCAGAGCATTGAACTTGGCTTTAGCAACCCAGTCAGCCCCCAATATTTGGTGGAAGCTCCGAAAACTGGACTGATTTGAGGGTATGAACCGGTCCTACAGTTGCTTTTAACATGTCCCCTCTCCAAGGAATACCTTTTACAGAAGCCCACAGTCCTGGAAAGGACACCAGAGCCCTCCAGCCTTCTCCAGCAGCTTCAGAGGGCCCACCCAACCATCTAGGCCGAGACAAACCCCCAGGACTGGCAGCACATCAGCCTCCAGTAATTGTACAGCTCCTCTCATTGGCCACCCCCATCGTGGTAGACAATACCCCATGAGTCGAGTGGCCAGGGAGGGAATAACAATTCACATCCGATGCCTCAAGCAGGCTGGAATCCTGATGCCCTGTCAATCTCCCTGGAATGCCCCCCTTCTGCCAGTATTGACACCTCAGACTAAAGATTACAGACCAGCCCAGGACCTCCAGGAAGTCAATAAGCAAGTAGAAACCATACACCCGACAGTTCCCAACCCCTACACCTTGCTCAGCCTGCTTCCCCCAAGCCACCAAATTTGTACAGTACTGGATTTAAAAGATATCTTCTTCAGTATTCTGCTTGCTCCAGTCGGCCAGCCCATCTTTGCCTTTGAATGTGTCGATCAGACGGAGGGGTTCTCCAGTCAGCTCACCTGGACCAGACTTCCCCAGGGCTCAAGAACTGCCCCACCCTGTTTGACGAGGCTCTTAGTGCCAACCTGTTGAGCTTCTGAACTACACCCTCCTTCAATCCGAGACCTACGTGATTGCCTCCAGACATTGGGCTACTGAGTATCAGCCAAGAAGGCACAGCTCTGCTGTCCCAAGGTAATGTACCTGGAGTACATTGGAGGAAGGAAGACGGACTCTATCCTCTGACTGTATATGATCCAGATTCCTGTTCCTACAACTAAAAGGCAAGTACAGGAATTTCTGGGGGTAATGGGATACTGCCGATTATGGATCCAGGGATTTGCAGAACTGGCAAAGCCACTCTGTGCTTGTACTGATGGTATGGAGGCTCTGAAATGGACAGAGCTGGAGAAGAAAGCCTTTGAAAACCTCAAAAAGGCTTTAACTTTGGCCCCGGCCCTTGCCTTGCCAGACATACAAAAACCTTATCAGCTTTTTTTATACAAGACCTGGGGGATCGCCAAGGGAGTGTTGGTTCAGACCTGGAAATGACCAGTGGCCTATTTGAGAGATTGGATCCCATGGCAGTGGGATGGTCTGGATGTCTCCGAACAGTTGCTGCCACAGCTATTTTGGTCAAGGAGGCCAATAAGCTCACCCAAGGGAGAGAACTGACTGTCACTGCCCCACACATGGTAGAAGCCCTCTTGTGAGGGACCCATGAAAGGTGGATGTGAAATGCTTGTGTAACTCAGTTCCAGGCCTCGCTTTTGGACCAGCCCTGCATTAAGTTTACCCAGCAAGCCTGCTCCCAGATGAATATCCAACCCTGCCAGTACACAACTGCAATGAGGTAATGAGTACCTTGCAGGCTACCTGGCCAGACCTGAAAGACACGGTGCTGCCTGAGGCCGATGAAGTCCTGTACACCGATGGAAGCAGTTAAGTGCTGGATGGTATAAGGTATGCAGGGCTGCAGGAGTAACTCTTGACAAAGTTTTTTGATCACAAGCACCAAGCCGAGGCACCTCTGCCCAGCGGGCTGAGCTGATAGCCCTGATACAAGCCCTAAGATGGGGAGAAGGAAAAAAGGTCTCCATTTACGTGGACAGTAGATACACGTTTGCCACCGTACACATACACGGTGCTATTTACCAGGAAAGGGGGCTCCTCACGTCAACAGGAAAAGATATTAAAAATGAAGACATTTTGGCTTTGTTAGAAGCTATCCACCTCCCGGAAGAGGTGGCCATCATTCATTGCAAAAGGCACCAAAGGGGTGATTTCAAGGAAGGGAGGGGAAACAGAGCAGCAGACCAGGAACATGAGAGGCGGCCTTAAAACCAGTGGGGTCCCTCAAGGTGCTAGTTACCTTGCCTCTACCAGATCTGCCAAAAACTCCAAATTATACTAAGGAGGAATAGCCCATGGCAGATGGGAAAGCAGCCACTGAGACCGCTACGGGTTGGAGACTCTTACCGGTCAATAGGATCGTTGACCCAGAAACCCTCAGCAGGACTCTGGTCTCTCAGATACATCAGGCCTCTCATCGTGGAACATCTAAATTGACTGAGTTGCTCCAAAACAGGTATTATATACCACAGCTAGACCAGATCATCCACAGCACGGTGGAAAGATGTCAGGCATGCACCCAGGTAAATGCCAAACAGAGAAAACGGATGCCTGAAGGGGTTAGGCTATGAGGGACCATGCCGGGGGAACACTAGAAATAGACTTTACAGAGATGAAACCCCCTTATGTGGGGTACCTTATACCTTATAGTATTTATAGATATTTTTTCTGGGTGGATAGAAGCCTTTCCCATCAGATCTGAGACTGCAGTGGTGACTCTCCAAAAACTGCTCCATGAAATTGTCCCAAGGTATGGACCACCCTCAGTAATAGGCCCAGATAATGGCCCTGCTTATGTTGCTAATTTATCACAGAATCTGGCCAAAATCTTAAATATAAATTGGAAATTATACTGTACTACCGACCCCAAAGTTTGGGGCAGGTAGAGCATATGAATCAGACCCTAAAAGAAACTAACCAAATTTGTCTTAGAAACCAGTGAAAATTGGACAGCCCTACTCCCCCTAGCTCTCCTAAGAGTGGGATGTACTCCCTACAAGGAGGGACTAACCCCTTTTGAAATCATGTTTAGGAGGCCACCCCCACTCCTTCCCAAACTGAGGGAGGAAATAAAAGCTGAAATCGATAACACCTCCCTTCTCAAGTGTTTGCAGGAATTACAGGTCGTCCAACAAGCCATGCGAAGACAGTGCTGGAAGCCCTTCAGGTCCCCTCTGGCGATTCAGTACACCTGTTCCAGCAGGCAACTCGGTGTGGATAAAGAAGTAGACCACTCAAGCACTGACCCCCACTTGGACTGGACCACACACCGTCATCATGACCACCCCCACAGCCGTCAAGGTAGATCATGTCCCGATGTGGCTGCCTCACTCAAGGGTGAAGCTCAACTGAGAAGAATGGACGTGCACGCCACAAGGGGACTCTTTAAAGCTAAGACGCTCACGTATATCGGACTCATTGTAACTATGTATGTAAATGTTTTGGGTAATCTGCATGAACCTAAAGTAATGACCTGGGAGCTGAGACAAGGGGAAACTGAAAAAGTTATAAGAAAAGTTACATTTACAGTGGAGCTCTACTCCATTTTTTTACCAACTAGGGCCCAACCACTAGCTATGGATGATGTGGAGGCTCATTAGTTTGGTATATATATGTTATAAACATTATGTCTTCTTGCTGGATTGAGCCCTTAATCATTATATAATATGTGTTTCTTTTTTGTTATGCTTTTTATTTGAAAAACTTTTATCAGATATAAATACAGATGCTCCAACTTTTTTACAGTTGCCATTTGACTGTCTTCCAACCATTGACTGAGCCTATGTTTATCTTTTGAAAGAAGGTGAGAATCAGAAGAATGGGTTATCATTTTTCAATCAGTTTAGCCACTCTGTGTCGTTTGACTGGCGAGTTCAGTCCATTCATGTTTAGGGTGATTTGGATATGTAGCTTCTTAGTGTCATTTTGTATTTTGTCTTCTGTGTGTTGTACCAGTGTCTTCGTTCTTCTCTTTCTCTTCTGAGGTGGAATGGGCGTGGTTGTGTTTTGATTGGTTTCCATTTTTGTTTTCTTCTTTGCTTTTTCCCTGGAGATGTATTCTGAGGTTACCCTGAAATTCCATGTTTAGTTCCTATTTTTATTTGAAACAGAATAGTCTTCCACTCATTCTAAACATCCACATTTTTATTCTCTTCTCACCCCTGTTTTCACATGTGCTATCTTACTATTTTTAAGTGGAGTTCCTTTATACTTTGTGTAGCATCTTTTAGTAATTTTTGTAGAACTGGTTGGTTTGATAAATTCCTTTAACTTTTGCTTATTGGAAAAACTTTCCATCATTCCTCCAGTTCTGAATAATAATCTTGCAGGATATATTATCTAGGTTGATACTGATTTTCTTTCAGTCTTTTGAATATATCTTGCCATTTCCTCCCGGCCTGCAGAGTTTCAGTTGAGAAATCCACTGACAATATTATGGGGATTCTTTTGTCTGTGACTTGTTTCTCTTTGGATTCTTTTAAGATTTTTTCTTTATCTTGTATTTTTGTCATTTTAATGGCAATGTGTCTTGGTTTAGGTCTTCTTGGATTTCTTTTACTATGGATTCTTTGAGCTTCCTAGGTCTGGAAGATTGCGTCATTGTTCAGGTCAGGGAAGTTCTCAGCTATTATTTCAAGTACTGTTTCTGCTCCCCTTTACTCTCTCTTCGTCTTGTGCTAATGTTGTATCTTTTGATGTTATTCCATAGGTCTCAAATTCTGTCTTCATTTCTTTGCATTATTTTATCTCTTTGCTGGTTTGCTTGAGTACATTCCTCTGCCGTAACTTGCAGCTCCCTGATTCTGTTGGAGGCTGCATCTATCCTATTCTTGAGTCCCTCTATTACATTCTTTAGGTCAGCTATTGTATTCTTTATTTCTTTGACATATATTTTGAGCTGCTTCATTTCTTCTCTCTCACTTTTGTTGTTCTCTTTTTCTTCCTCTATTATTTTCTTGACTTCCATGATTAAGTTTATCACTGTTGCCCTGAATTCATCCTCAGGTAATTGTCAGATTATGTTGCATTTCCCTTGGGTTGTTTTTTTAATTGGATCCAGCATTTCACATATATTTCTTTGTGTCTTTGCTCTATTTGGCAAATTTCTTTCTGTTTCTGTGAATTAGGTTTTCCTGCAGTGACGACCTTGGGTAGGTGTTGATTTGCACTGAGTAAGCCTAGATCTTGGTTTGGACACTGGGATTTCTTGAGTTTTGTGGCATCACCACTGGTTGGATTTGTCGAAGTTCTTTTGTGGCCCTTTTGTTGCTGGCCGACAGTCCAGTGTATGCGGTTGGAGTTTGTGCGCGGGATGCAAAGCCTTCCCCTAGCATCCCAACTCCCAACCACAATGATCACCTTGCTGTTGATACACAATCAGCAATCAGGCTGAAGATTCATCTCCAACCACAAGGTGACACTGTGGGTAGTGTTGACCTCCACCCCCCACCTCACCTCTCACTTAAAGCCTGAGGGCGGGATTTCTGGTCAGCGGCTTCCTGTGGGTACGTCCTGTTGTTCTGGGAAAATATGGGGGTTGAGGGGTGTCAATGCTTAGGCATCATGGGCCTCAAATTCCACAGCAGTGACTAGAACAGGGCAGTAAATTGGGACAGAGACTTGTCCCCCCTCAGAACAGGGGCACATACAGCATTAAAAACATATCATTCAGTTATAGACTAATGACACCTGGGAGAGACACAGACCATGGATGAAATGCTTTTCTTCACAGAGGAAAGGACTGTTTGAATTACCCCATAAGCAAGTAGACCCCTGTTGGAGCTGGCCTGTCTGCCAGCAGGGGCTCTGAAGACTCACCCCGGCTCTCCCTGCACACGCCGGCCTGTCTGCCCTCACTCCCATTAACTCAGGGACGTCCACCCAAGACAGAGTCTCCTGCTAACTCAAGTGGCACCTCTTGGTACTGAACCTAATTTCCTTTCACCAAAACCCGCTCCTGACAATTGGTCTTTTCATGTGGCTGGAAACAGCCCGGGTCCAGTGACAGTTTTAGTGAACCAGCTAGGAGCCTGATGTCACAGCTTCGCCTGGAAGAAAAGTACCAGCCAGGGGCAGGATGAAGAAGTCCCCCCACAGCTCCAGAGAAACTGTGTCCAGCAATGTCTCTTTCCTTATTTTGGTGCATCTGGTTCCTACACAGCTTTGACAGGAGAGGAAATGGTGTTTTCATCTGTGGGTGCTGGTGGGTGTGGGATAAGAGCCTCAGAGACAACGTTCCCAGCGTGTAAAGGGAAGACTTGTTTTGGGGAAAGCGCTCTATTTGGTTGTTTCTCCGCTTCTCGGCTATTTTGTCTTTTATAAAATTGGGAGGGAAGTGAAGCCACAGTGAATGACCCATGTACGTTTCTGGTCAATGAAACATCCTGGGTGTGTGTGTGGCTTTGTTAAAAGGAACTCTCAAGGGATTTTTAAAGCACTTTTATTTTATTTGTTTATCTAGTTGTTCACACTGGTTGATCCCCCTGGACCCGGGATTCAAACCCAGGGATCTCTAGGGCTTGGTTTGGATGTTGAAGGTGGGACTTTGCACTGCTGGAGGTGACCGGGGGCTCCTCCCAGCTGAGCAGGGGCCTAAAGAAAGGTCTTGGCCAGCGTCCGGGAATGAAAAAGTGGGACCTCACCTTTAGAAATCCTGCTTTGCTGTGCTGGGTGGGTGACTCCAAAGTTGAACGGTCTCTAGGAAACTCTTGTTCCCAGACACCCCCGTGTGACAAAACAGAAAGAAAGACGCATCAGGATGCAGTGCTGCGGAAATGTGGCTGCAGCTCTGAGTTTGCAGGGGTGCTGGCACCCTTGGGGGAGTTTCTCTCAGTCTGTCCGGTCCCCTTTGATGCCAATGCTGTGGCTACCCCGGAGGGTGATGCAGCCCTTCCTGGCCTCTTCCCGGGGCCAGGTGCCCGTGCATCCTGGGTGCAGACCACGAGTGAACGGGGCTCATGGGCACTGGGCGGGGAGGACTCAGAAATGCAGGTCGGGGTGGCGTACCTCCCCTTCTCCACCCTGTTGTACCAGGTGACGTGAAGCCCACCCTCAGGGATAAAGAACATAGCTCTCCCAAAAGAGGTGCTAGCATCCCTTTCCTGCCCTGCTGTCACCCAGATTCAGCAAGTGCCATTTGGCAGACAGAATGAGAAAAAAATCATCCCAGCTGTGACCCACAAAAACACTGAACCCAACCTCGTCTATTAAAAAGCAGTAAGTCCTACAGGGAAGATGTGCAAGCATAAAAGAAGACCATTTTTAAGTTAGAAAACTCAACCTAACTCAGGCAGTGTTTCCTTCGAGCCCCTGTAAGGACTTTGCCCCTAGGAGGTGGTCTTCCATTTCCTTGGGAAGGTTTGGACACAACACTGGCCTCTACCAGGCCCCAGCTGGATGCCATATGGGCAGACTGGTTCTGCCCTTGGCAGTCAAAGAGGATCACACTGTGCTGATTCAGTGAAACCCAGTGCATTGAGACTGGCAGTCACCCCCTGGCTTCTACGTGACTGACCCAGGCCTGTTCACTGTACACACACTAATAGAAACGAGCAAAAGGTGAGGTCTGGCTGTGTTCAGTTCAGACCCAGAACAGCTGATGTACTAGTGCCTAAGTGGGAGCGGCTTCAGGACAAAGCCCATGTTCTTTAGCTCTCTGTCGACAACAGTTTCTGAATAAGTTGACTTGCTGAACTGGACCTTAGCATCTAGGAGAAATAAATGAAAAGCAGAGTTGAGACTCAACAAGTAGAACTGAAGTGCTGGCTTTGGGTGAAAGTCTTACTTCTTCAGCTTCCAGACAAGCCCCTACGAAGCAGCAGGATTTGGGGTCCACTGGTGAAATGTACAGTAAAGAATTCATAGACATGCTTCATTGTCGTGACTTGGTACATTTATTAGAGGAAGAGAGAAAGAGCTAACACAGGAGACCGAGGCTTGTGGGCAGACAGCTGCTGTGGCTCTTCTGCTAGAAAAGGAGGAAACAATGGAAAGGTCCTGTGGTAAGCAGAGCACTGGGCTGAGAGATGGTCAGACGCACACCCTCATCTGGTGTGGACAGCAGGGCTCTTCGGCAGACTAGTTAAGTATTGATCAGGAAGGTGGCTTTAGCCTTTAAGGACAAAATGGAATCATGGCTTGTGGGGGCTTGAAGGTGAGACAAAAGCACCTTCTTTTGGTGGGGAGGACATTCTCTGCAGCTTTTCAGGAGCCTGTGGAAAGATCCCTGGTGCTGGTCATCTTGAAGGAATTTTGTGGCCTTTTGATTATTGGAGGTGTCCTTTCTGCTTCCATGCTGGCTTGAAATGCTCAGACAATGAGAGAAATACAACATTCCATTCTAAATTTCTAAATTCTCCCTCAACAATGGTGGTAGTGGCAGTGAGTTAGCTGGGGACCTCAGCAAGCTGGTGGCAAGGACAGGCCTCACACAGGATTCTCCTCTCGCCTGGAGTAGAGCCCCACCCTGCCCTGGGACCCAACACAGCAGTCTGCACTCAGGCTTCTTGCATCCAGGGATATTGTGTAGGTCAGCAAAGGGCACAGGGGTCAGTAACCTTCAAACACTTGGCCATCCTGACAGTGCTGTTCATAGGGCAGCCTGCATTCTGTGGCTATGGGGCAAGTGTATGAGGCCAGCACTGAGGGCAGAGAGTGATGGTCCAGCAAGAGACTAGAAGGAAGGAGGCCCCTTCCCTGGCATCTAAACCAAGCCCAATGAGCCCCTGCCCATGGAAGCTCCTCTCTTTAACCCCTTGGCCCAGAAAAGAGGGTTCTCCTAGATGGCCCAAGGTCTTCCGTGCAGTAAGTTGAAGCTGCTGGCTGATGTCCCCAGTGCTGCGTCCCCTCTGTATGGGCAAGCAGGGGGCTCCTCTAGGTCCCAGGGGACAGCGTGGGGCAGCCAGCACCCCAGCCAGAGAGTCCTGGCTGCCCTCTCAGGTTCATACAACAGGCCCCACTGGGTTTGGACTGGAACTAGAGAGGAAGGGTCATAGCTTCCTTGGGGAACAGAGATGGATGCAGGGCTATACACTAATCCCGGGCAAGCCTTCCGGTTCCAGGTCTCCAGACACCTGCCTCCCAGATGGTGGGGACAGTGCAGAGCCTGGACAGTGCCTGGGACCCAGGCGTCACCTCTCAGAGGTGCCTGTGTGGTTGAGAGTGTCCTGACGGTCCAGTTGGGGTACTGGCCGTAGTAGGTGAGGTTGGTGGGCAAGCCTGACTCTCTGAGAAGAACCTCAGGGGAAAGGGCTCAGAGAAGCACTGCCTCCAGGGACAAGGGACAGGTCCTGGGACAGCAAGTTCTCCAGGTCGAGAGAGCAGGTGAGGTGGCACTCAGGTCCCTCCTGGCATCCTGCTGGGACAGGGACTGTCCCTCTCCATCCAGTGTGGCCATTGGGTGTGCTCTTCCAACCCCTGTCGGGTCAGGCAGGTCATGTCCCTGTCCCCGCAGGTGACTGAGGGGAGGCTCGGAGCCAGGAGGCTCGGAGGACAGCAGCCAGGAGAGGCGGCTGGGCCACACTCAGGTGGAGAGACGGGGTTCTGACTTGCTCAGCCACCACAGAGTGTGACTGGGAGACTGGCGTGCGTCCTCTGTCCCCGCTGCAGAAGGGGGCCAGCCTGGGCCTGAGGGGAAGAGCAGGGGCTGCAACCTTCTCTGACAGGAAGGTCGGGGTCCCAGATGCAGCAACTACAATTCAGGATGCTCGGTTATACGGATTCAGATGAACTGTGGGTTCGGTTCACTGTCAGGGCGTCCCAAGTGCTATGTGGACACATCGTCCCCAAACGGCACTGTGACTCAGATGGACATGGTGCCTGATGAGTCCCCAGTTCATCCCCTCGGTGCAGCCACTCAGAGGAACTGCACTCCCCTCTGCCCTCCGGGTCTCTCAGCATCTCCATCTCCATTCTTGATCCCCTATCCTCAGTGTCCAGATCTGAAGCAGGAGGATGACCTGGCCCCTTTGCTGAACCCTTAAGTATCTAGTGGTGCCCACTATTGTGAGCAGAAGATGTGACCCATGCCAGCCAGCTTCAGATGTGCGTGTCTGCCTCTACGTGGCCCTCCCTCTGGCCTATTGGTATTTATGGGATCTGAGCCAAATTGGCAGCCAGCTGAAGCATGTCTCACTTTTCCCCTCCTTCCTTGGCTCCTTGCTCCAGGCTGGTCTCCCTCGCTGTCTTGTACCAGTAGCCAGATGCTGTTTCCAGCCCAAACCAGGCTGGGTCAGGACGCTCAGGACACCACACATTTACACATACACACAGCACATGCACAAACACACTACACATGCACACACACCAAACATCCATGCATGCATGTGCCCACACACCTGTGTGGAAACAGCCTGTCAGTCTCAGGGCCAGAAAGCACCTGTGCAGGTGACTCCTCGCCCCACCCCCAGGGCAGAAGCTATTGGTACTGGGTCAGGGCCACAGGGTGAGGCTGAACTGAGTGCTGCGGGCCCCAATTCTGGTTCAATTACAAAAGTGGCTTCCACTTCTCATCCAGATCATCAGTGACACAGAGATGGAGAAAGTTGGGAGAAGGAGTTAGCATCCTGGGAGGAAGTGACCCCACAGCTGGACTGGAGTGAGGGTGGCTGGCCTTTGGGATGAAGAGAGATGCAAAGAGCTTGCAGGATGATGCCAGAGATGAGGGCACAGCTCTGTTAATTCACACCTTGTGCCCAGTTCTCCTGGTTCTGAGAACTGGGAGAAGCAGTTAGCTTCTTAAGGAAGCAATTCTACAAATGGCAGGGGGAACCCCTGTGTGCCCAAGGGTATTGGAGACAGCATTATTTATAACAGCAAAGGAAGAAAAAAAGGGAGGACAGACCCTCAGGGTGGCCCTGAACAGAGTAGTGACCAATGAACACTGGTGGAGACTGAAAGATCATTGCATCAATCATTGTGGCAAGAAACCTGTCGGGGCTGAACTGGCATGTCCACTGCCTGCTTCTGACCCCTCTGTGTTTGTAAACAGGCCCTCAGAACTCCTGGTATTAGATAGTGAATGTGCTTTATGGGGTATAATAACCATTTCTGAAATCTGGAGGCCATTTAAAAATAGCATCTCTGTCACTTGTTCCCTTTCTGTTATCAGGCCCCTCAGCTGCCTAGGTCACACTGTGCAGGATGGACTCCTGGGAGAGCACAGAGATGAGCCATACATCACTCTTAGAGCCACGCACATTTAAAGACCTCACCACATCATCCCAGCCACCCATCCTCAGGAGTCTCTCCTTGAAGCTTTGTTTTATCTGATTGCTTAAGGTTCTGCATTTTGGGAGAGAGTTAAGACGGTGACCTGGTAGAAGCCCAGATTTGCCTCCTCCCCACAGAACAGATAGTACTTACCTGCTTTGCAGACACAAATGCTGAGGAAAAGCGGGACCAGCAACCACATAAATGGCAGCAGCAGTTAACACAGGAAGGCTAGGTAAAAATGCCCAGTGTCACCATGACTGTATCATGGAAAACTCCTCAACCTCCTGTATCTGCATCCTTTTCTCCAAGAAATCAAGAATTAATGAGTTCACTTTCTACCTGAATAAATCCCTCTACGTCAAATTTTCCAACTGCCAAAGGCCGTGGGTACTCTGAGACTAATTTACATTAAAAATAAAATGAATGTATGATCGGGCAATCCTACTTCTAGGTCTGTAGCCAAAAGAATTGAAACTAGGATCTCAAACAAACATCTGCACACCCTTATTCACTGTAGTTTATTCACACAAGCCAAGACATGGAAGTAACCCAAATATCCATCAACAGATGAGTGTATCAAGAAAATACAATATATACACACAGCACAATATTGTTCACCCTTTAAAAAGAAGCAAGCCCTGCTATGTGCAAGAACATGGATTAATCCGGAGAATATTTTGATAAGTGAAATAAGCCAATCACAGGAGGACAAGTACTGTATGATCCCAATGGGATGTCTCTAAAATAGACACACACATAGAAACAGAGGAGGGTGGCGCCTGTGGCTTAGATGAGGGGAATGTGAAGTTGCTCTTCAACAGGTATAAAGTTTCACTGATCTAAGATGAATTAATCCTAGACCTTTCTACATCCCATTATGCTTATCATTAACAATAGTTGTGTACTTAAACTTTTGTTCACTTTGTATATCTCAAATAAAGTGTTCTTACCACAAATACATTTTAAAAAGGAATATTGAAAAAAACTTTAAAAATGTCCAGTGTCAGAGCTGTATCGCAGTTTGGGGATTCTGAGTCCCAGGGGCAAAAACAAGCCTGAAGCAGAGGGGATGGCCCCTCAGATAAAAACAGGCCTCCTAGAGATTCACTCCAGCAACAGAGAACTTGGCCGGTGGGGTCAAGGCGACTGAGTTGGGGGAAGGGCTCTTGAATCAGGGCAGAAAGAGGACCAGCACCCTGGTAAACTGAGTCAGACCTCCCAAGGGAAGTCTGCACAAGCTACCACCATAACTGGACAGCAGCTAGAGAATACCCCCATCCCTCTGACCATATTGCACCAGAGCTGCAGGAAATACCCACTGGAAATCCCTCCCCCAGGATTAAGGGTGCCTGGAACATTATCTCTGGAAGAAGAGTCTTGAAGAACAGGGAGACCTTCAGCATCTAAAAGCTAGCCCCACTCTTTGGGTGGAGGTGGAATAGAGGCCTGATTACTGATTTTTGGTCAATAAAAATCACAAGTGAGCTTTACTGTTCAGACCTGTGACATTAGAGGAAGATTCTCCATCCCTTTCCAAGCTCAAAATTCTTAGGCTGAACTCCAAATTTATAGGCCTCTACCCAGGGTTCACCTCAGAGCTTCAACAAATCCAACCAGTGGTGATGTCACAGAACTAAAACACTCAGTATAAAACCAAGATCCAGGCTTACTTGGTGCAACTCAATACCCTATATAGGTACATTACTTCAGGGAAACCTAACCCACAGAAATAAAAAGAGAATGCCAAACATAGTGAAGAAACATAGAAATACACACAAATGATGGATCCAGTTAAACCCAGCAGAAAATCTGAATGTGACAGACATATATAAGCTATCTGAGGATGATTCAAGGCAACAGTGATAAACAGACTCATGGAAATCAAGAAAACAATGGAAGAAGAAAAAGAGAACCACAACAAAGAGAAGATTTGAAGCAGATCAAAGCAGGTGTCAGAGAAATAAAGAACACAATAGCTGAAATAAAGAATTCAATAGAGGGACTCAAGAGCAAGAAGGATGAAGCCTCCAATAGAATCAGTGCACTGGAAGACAGAACAGAATAATGTACTCAAGCAAACCAAAAAGAGAATAAAGAATGAAAAGAAATTAAGACAGCATAGGAGACCTATGGGATAATGTCAAAAGGAACAATATTCACACAGGGAAAGAGAAGAGAAAAGGGGACAAAACTGTATTTGAAGAAATAATAGCTGAGAACTTCCTTAACCCGAGGAATAAAGCAGGTCTCCAGACCCAGGAAACTCAAAGAATTTCAAATAAAAGAAACCCAAACACCTACTCCAAGACACATTGTCATCAAAATGTCAGGAATACAAGATAAATATAAAACTTTAAAATCATCCAAAGAAAAATCAGTCACATACAAACGAGCACCCATAGATTATCAGTGGATTTCTCAGCTGAAACTCTACAGGACAGAAGGAAATGGCATGATATATTTAAATGCTGAAAGAAAAGGATTTTCAACCTCGAATATTATACCCTACTTGATTATCATTCAGAACTGAAGGAATGATAAAAAAAAAATAACTTTTCTGATAAGCAGAAGTTAAAGGAGTACATCACCACAAAACCAGTTCTACCAAAAATACTAAAAGAATCTATATAAAGTGTAAAGACACCCCAGTTAAAAACAGTAAGACAGCAAATATAAAAAGTGGCGATGAGGAGAGGAGAACAAAAATGTGTATGGTTAGAATAAGTGGAAGACTAATCTTTGTTTGAATAAAAATAGGAAATAAATATAGAATTCTTAATGCTAACTTCAGGGTCACCTCAAAAGGCATCTCCAGGAAAAAAGCAAAGAAGAAAACAAAAATCGAAACCAATCAAAACACAACCCACCCAACCCACCTTAGAGGAGAAGGAGAAGAGCAATGACAATGTTCCCCCAAAACAACACAGAGATACAAATGACACTAAGCAGCCACATATCAATAATCACCATAAATGTTAATAGACTGAACTCACCAGTCGAATGATGCACAGTGACTGAATGGCTTAAAAAGCATAACCCAACCTTCTGCTGCATTCAGGAAACTCACCTTCTTTCCAAAGTTAAACATAGTCTCAAAGTACCTTGCTGAAAGGCAATCCTACAGTTGAATGGCAACCCCCACCCTCAAAAAGGTAAAAGCAGTCAGACTTATCAGATAAAATAGACTTCCAAATAAAAATAAAAGACAGAGATGTGCACTATATAAAGACTAAGGTGCCAATCCAGCAAGAAATATAATGCTTATTAACATATGTGAACCAGGTGCATCCTGGTGGAGCAGCGATTGGGTTGATCGCCTCTGGGTTTGAGTCCCAGACTGTGGGGGAGGGAAACAACCAGTGTAAATGGCTAAAATGGAAATAAAATAGAAATGCTTCTTTCTCCTCTCTCTTCCTGCCTGTCTGCTTGCTCACCTTTAATCACACCTGTACTTAAACCTACAAAAAATATGCATCAAATGAAGGAGTAGCTAAATACGTAAAGCAGGCATTATCAGAACTAATGAGAGACATCCACAGCACCACAATAAAACACCTTACTTAGAACAATGGACAGATCAACCAGGCAGGAAATTAAAAGGGAAACAGCAGCTTTATATAATAAATTGGAAAAGTTTGGTTTAAAGACATATACCAAATACTCATCCAACAACTTCAGAATAAATGTACTTGTCAATTACATGTGGTAACTTCTCAAGGATAAAACGTATCTTGGGACACAAAATATGTCTCAACAAATTTACAAAGATTGAAATCATACCAAGCATCTTCTCTGATCATAGTGACTTAAAACTAGAAAAAAACACAAAAAAAAGAAAGCTGGAGGACCTCAAGTTAACTTGAGACTAAACAATAGGCTTCTCAGTGAGTCCTGGGTAAAAGAGGAAATCAAAGAAGAATCGTAAAAAGTTCTAGAGACAAATAAGAATGAAGACAAAGTCTGCCAGAATCTGAGAGATACAGGAAAAGCTGTACTGAGGGAAATTCATTGCAATCCAGGCCTACCTCAAGAAACAAGAAAAATAAACTATCTAACCCTATATTTTAAACAACTAGAGAAAGAAAAGCTAAAACATTGCAAAAGAAACAATAAAAAGTCGAGCAGAAATAAATGAAGTAGAAAATAAGACAATATAGAAGATAAATGAAACCAAAATTTGGTTCTTTGAAAAAATAAACAAAATTGACAAACCATTGACTAGACTCACAAATTAAAAAGAGAGAAAACTAACTCTGATAGGTGGAATCAGAAATGAAAGAGAAGAAGTTACAACAGATACCACAGAAATACAAACCATCATAAGAGACATCTATGAACAGATCTATGCCAATAAAGTGGACAACCTTGAGAACATGGACATTTTTTTTTTAAATACCGTCTACCAAGACTGAACCAGGAAAAATTGGAAAACCTGAACAGAATGGTCACAAACAAGGAAATTGAAGAGATATTCAAAAGTCTATCTACATAAAAGCCCAGGACCTTGTGGTTTTACTAGTGAGTTTTACTGAACATTCAGAGAAGTAATACCAATTCTTCTCAAACTCTTCCAAAATATTGAAGCACAGGAAACACTCCAAAACACTTTCTGCAAGGCTTACACCAAACCGATACCAAAAACTGATAGAGATTTCACCAAGAAAGAAAATATAGACCAATATCTCCAACGAACATAGATGCAAAAATTCTCCACAAAATATTAGCAAACCAAATCCAACAAATGCATCAAAGGATCTCATTTGTGACCAAGTGGGGTCTATCCCAGGGATTCTTGAATAGTTCAACATATATAAATCTATTAATGTAATACACCATATCAGCAAGAGTAAGGAGAAAAACCACATGATCATAATCACAGATGCAGAGAAAAGTTTTGACAAGCTTCAATGCCCATTTATAATTTAAAAAAAGCTTGCATTAAATGGGGGTGAAAGGTATGTACCTCAACATAATAAAGGTTCTATATCATAAACTCACAGTCAACATCATACTCAATGGTGACATATTGAAAGCTTTTCCTATAGGACAGAAATAATGCAAGCCACTCTCACCATTGCTATTTAACATAGTAGTAGAGATTTTAGCAAGAGTAATTAAGCAAGAAAAAGAAAAGATCTTCAAATTGGAAAGGAGGAAGTAAAATTATCACTCTTTGCAGAAGACATGATTATAGATATATATTACATATATTGAAAACCCTAAAGCCTTAAAAAAAAGCCTACTTGAACTAATGACTGAATATAGTAAAGCATCAGGCTACAAAATCAATACACAAAATTCATTGCATTTTTATATGCAAACAAAATGCCAGAAGAAAATGAAATCATTTAAATTATTTAAAATAGAAGTAAAAAGAGTCAAATATTTTGGAATAGACTTAACAAAGGAGGTGAAAGCCCTGTACAATGAAAACAACAAGTCCTTCTTAAAAGAAATAGAGGAGGATACAAAGAGATGGAAAGACATTACCTGCTCATGGCTGGGAGGAATCAACATTGTTAAGATGATCATCTTATTTAAAGCACTATACAGATTTAATGCAATCACCATTAAAATTCCACAAGGTTATTTCTTTCAAGGAAGTAGAACAAAAAATCTTAAAATTTGTATAAAACAAGAGACCTTTAATGGCCTAAGCAATATGAGAAAAAAGGACAAATCTGGAGGTATTACATCTCCGGACATTGAGTTATACTACAAAGTGATAGTTATCAAAATGGTATCATATTGGAATAACAACAGAAGCACAGACCAGTGAAATAGAACTGAATCGCCAGAAACTGATCATCACTCACAGTCGTTAATTTATAACAAAGAAACTAAAAACATACAATTGTAAAAAGGAAAATCTCTTCAACAAATGGTGTTGGAAAAACTGGACAGCCACATGCAAAAGAATGAAGCTAGATAACTCTCTAACACCACTCACAAAAATTAACTCAAAATGGACTAAAAACTTGGACAAAAGACCATAAATCATCAAATTATTGAATGGCAGCATAGGAAAGACATTCCATGACATCAGTCTTAGAGAGATCTTTGGGGACTCAACTCCAGCATCATGGGAACCAAATCCTAAAATAATTGGGACTCCATCGAACTAAAAAGCTTCACAGGAGAAGAAAACATCACCAAGCAAAAAGACAACTTACTAACTTGAAGAAGATATTTGCATTTCATATTTCTGACAAAGGCTTAACATCCAGAATATACAAAGAACTTATAAAACTCAAAAGCATAAAAACAGGCAATGCAATAAAAAATGGGATGAGGAATTAGAGAGACATTTTTCCAAAGAGGATATACAGATGACCAACAGGAACATGAAAAAGGTGTTTCTACTCTCTGGCTATCAGGAAAATGCAAATCAAAAAACAATGAGATATCACCTTACACCTGAGAGACTGGCTATTCTCCAAAAGTCCGGAAACAAAGAATGATGGCAGGGAGTGGAGAAAAGGCAACACTTTTACACTGTTGGTACGAGTGCAAATTGGTGCAACCCTGTGGAAAACATTATGGAGATTCCTCAAATAGTTGAATATGGAAATCTCACATAATCCTGCCTTCCCACTTCTAGGTATTTACTCCAAAAATACAAAAATGCCAATTTGTAGATGTTTATGCACCCCAAAATTTATTGTAGCCCTGTTCACAATAGTTAAGAACTGGAAGCTACCTAAGTGCCCAACATCAGATGAATGGATAAAGATGTGGTCCATATATACAATGGAATATTACACAGTCCTTAGAAGAGATGAAATCCTGCCCTTTGAATCAACATGGATGACTCTAGAGAGGAAATAATCAATGAAATAAGTCTAAAGAAGAAAGATACCAGATGACTTCACTCATAGAATGTGAGTAGACAAAGCGAAGGAACAGATGAAACAAAACCACCTCTTGGACATTGAGAACAGAACTGAGGTGACCAGTAGGGAATGTGATAGGGGGCAGGGCACGTGGTGGGGAGCCCGTGGGCAGTGGTGACCTCTGTAATTTGGTGGAGGGAAGCATGTGTTGACACATATCTGAGGAATGGGGAGTCTGCACATATGGGGAACCCATACATATGAGTTTATATTTGTAAAATAAAGTTTCCTCAATAAAACACTTCAACAATAAAAGTAGGGGAAATTAACATTTCTGTGACAGAAAATGGTTGAGAAAGAAACTTCAAGGTTGTGTCTCTCCATGGAAATAACTACTAAGCTGTAGAGAGGGAAGAACTATCAGAATCCATCATAGCAGGACTCTGGAGTCCTATCAAGACAACAACCAAACAGGACATGAGAAGAATTTGGCGTCTGGACTTCAACAGTTAATTAAATCTCTGCAGATCATAGAGTAGCTCCAAGTCAATGGGACAGAAGCTTCCATGATTGTACACAGCAAGGAATACAGGCTTTGAAAAATAATAGTGTGGGAGAATCACCATAGAAATGGGAAATGTATCCTTCAATAAGCAACAAAAGCGATCCCTGTGAAGAGAGAAAACCTGATTTCCAGATTTACTGCTTTATAATACCCAGGAACCCATCTCAAAAAATTTAAAAGCACTTAGAGAAACTTCTCTTTCTTGAACTGGATCACAAGAGAAAGTTTCCCAGAAACCATTTGTGGAGTATCCAAACATCAATGTGATTAGTCAAGGCATTTTATCAACTGTCTTATATGTGTTCATAGAGCTAAAGGAGGCCAAATCTCCACACCGTTTCTATATTTAGGTGCCCAAATCGAAGCTGAAAGCATTATTCCACAAAAAGTTCAATTAAGACAAGACCAATTACAGACTTTAAATGATTTTCAAAAATTGTTGAGGGGTATAAATTGGCTCCTCCCATCCCTGGGAATTCCTACTTACTTGCTCAGTAATCTATTCCATACCTTGCAGAGTGACCCAGATCTTAATAACCCTCGAGTTTTAACTCCAGCCACGAAACGCAAGTTAGAACTCGTTGAGCAGCACATTCATCAAGCCCAACTCCGTTGAGTTGACCCTGCGCTCTCATATCAATTATTAGTGTTTCCCACTGTTCACACTACTACAGGAGTGCTGACCCAAAAGGAAAAAAATATTGACTGGGTATTCTTACCTAACCAGCAAACAAACAAAAAAATTCCAAACTTATCTTGAAAAGTTCAGTCTTGTGATGTTTTATAGTCGGCAAAGGTTGTGTCAGCTCATAGCTGCTCACCCAGAGAAAATCAATCCCCACTAAGTAAATTGCAACTTAAAGAGGCTTTGCTAAATTGTATGGATTGTCAAATAGATGTTACTGATTATACTGAAACCTTTGTTAATCATTACCCACCAAACAAACTTTTTCAATTCTTAAAATTAACTAATTGGATTTTACCGAGAAAGGTATCTCGCCAGCCACTGCCATCAGCTCAAATTTATTTCACAGATGGCAGCAGCAATGGCATGGCCAGGCCATTGTCCAGTGAGCTAATCAGACTCTGAAGGAGCAATTACAAGAACAAAAAGGGGGAATAGAAAAAGGAAGTTCTCCACAGGAACATTTAGCTAAGGCACTTTTCACTTTAAATTTTTTAGATTTACAGAAAGAAATTCACAAGCCCCTGCAGAGAGGCTCTAGGAGTGCTGTTCACGCCCCCCAGGGGTATGCATCAACCTGTCTGGCGATGAGATAAGAGATGATAACATAGGGGACTAGAAAAAGGGATGGGTTAAAATTTGGAGTCAAGGTTTTGCTTGTATTTTCACAGAAACTCCTGGAAAGCCTTCGTGGCTGCCTGTGCGGAGAATCAAACCTCGCCATGAACCGCAAGAGGAAACACCTCGATGTGGATCCTCCCACCGAAGAGATAATGGCTCTCACCTTGAAGAGAACGAAAACAGTGACCCAAGGCTTGAGACAGGCAATGCAGCCTAACTGGGGACAACTTAAGAAAATGTCACAGGAAGCAGAAAACATCCTAAATGCTACCAGAACACCAAAAAACACCTGTATCCTTTTTCTTGGCCATGCTCACAGTAGTTGGTGTGGTGGTAAGTTCAGCATCAGCCAGAGTATGATTATTGGGCACATGTTCCTAACCCTCCTTTGAATCAAATTTCTTACTTGGGAAGTGTTAGGCTGGCTCAGAAAGACGGGACAGCGGGCAGGGACAGCGGGCATGGCGGGTGGCCAAGCCCGGGGGGAAAAAGGTGGATGACATCAGAATAAGGGATGCGACCCCCACACTTGGATTCACAGGGCCAATCCCCAATCGCGACAGGGGAAGCCAGCGAAATTCCTCTGCTTAAAGAGCCGGTCCCCCTTTGTTCTGGGCGCGACTTCCCCAGGCCCATTTTGCGGACTTGGGAGTTTCGCCAGGGTGCGCAGAGTCCAATAAAGCCCTGACTATTCTGCTTTTTTGTCTAATTGACTTTTTCTCCTCGCGGAGCCCAGAAAAACCTTACAGGAAGATACACCAGCATTGATATTTGTAAACAAGACTCGTTGGCTCCTTGGTCCCTATGACTTTCATGGGCCAGTAGCACCATGTGAGGAAGGCCAAAAAGTAGAAAATTACACTGTTGGGTTTGAAGGATTCCTTATTTGTATTGGTCATGAAAATTATTGTCTTAAAAGGAAGCAACAAGCTTGGATGATAACTTCAAAAAGAAATGCCACCTCTCCGATGAGGTTATCTCTGCTGTCAGCAGGGCCTTTGACAGCACAGGTCACACTAACTTATCCAGGCCTCCCTGGGCTCCACGTCAGCAAAAAATAGTTCACCGTGCCCCGGACTGGG